>JACMIG010000010.1:23262-33283 GCA_014805385.1 Levipalatum texanum
TGTAAAACGGATGTTTATTTATTCGGGAGTAACGTTTGAACATCAGGACCGTATATTCATAACCGTGGAAAATACATTTTGTCCAACGTCTTTTCCACGGTCATGAATTTACGGTCCTGATTTTCAAACGTTACTCCCGAATAAATAAACATCCGTTTTACATAGTTACTGAGAAGAATCGGTAGGTGAGTCGACAAGGAATCGAATGAGCACAGGAGATCCACAATTCGATGCCTGAAAAGTACTTAATTTTCGATGGGGGTTGATCGGGGTCTCCCGGGGTGCCTTAGAGGACATGGATTTTCTGCGGGGCTATAATACGGCTTTATCCAGGTAGTGAATACAGAAAAAGAAATATAACGTAAACATTTTCCGCGCAGGGGCATCGAACTCGCTTCGGTGCCGCGAGAAGTGGGAAGGCGAATCTTTGTGGTTAATTCGATTTTTTAAACTTTTTAAAAGTCTCAAACACGTCTATGAAGGGTGTTCGTACACCACAAAGCAAGCAAAAGTGAAAAGCAAAAGACCGTCCGCGGCGGGGATCGAACCCCCCGACTCTCCGCGCTGTAAATTCACGACCTAGAACCACTCGGCCATGGGAGCACGGCATACAAATTGATGTTTTTCTCGCAGGGTTCAAAGACGATTTTCCTGTAAAAAATATATGAGGTGTAGTTGTTGTTGCTCTTCAACATATGTAAGAATCAGAGTGGGGAATGCTCAGTTTCGATTTTTAAACGGGTTTTATAAGAAGTCTCTATCTGCTATCTATGCAAAAATAAAATTTTCAAATTTTGCCACTATGCTAGAACGAAAGAGCGCATAAAATAACCTAGGGTACGAGGGTTTTCATTTCGACCACACCACCCTACAATTCACGGCTAGAATGCGTTTTTTTCGAGAGTCTCGTCTTTCGGACCCCATAACAAATCGAAAACTCAATTTCGAATTTTTTTTCTTTCGCTACGGTGTCGAGGGAAGGTTGTTAGTAATTTAAAAAATGCAAACATTTTCATCCCAGGATCACTGTCCGAAGGATCTTCCGATCCTCTCGTGACCGGCCTGATAAATATCGATCGAAATATCGATTTTATGCATGATTTTCGTGTAGTCTAGCATGCCTGCACCCTTTCATTGCAGGGGGTAGAGCCGAAAAGATCCGAACTTTCCTGTGAATTAGCATCCTTTGGGTTCCCGACAATAGACCTTTACGGATGCTGCATTTGAGAGATAGCTAACTTGTTGCCAGAGCCGCCTCCAGCACCCAATGCACTACGCGGCTGCCCGGCCCCCTGATCAGCGAGCCGAGTGCCTCGTCCAATAGGACGACCGCCACTCCTCCCTCTTAGCATGCAAAGCTAAACCCGGACAGTTCGGAATCGTGTATTTATCGGAACGGAATAATACTATACTGTATTTAGAAGTTTGGGGATGAACACAACTGTTCTGTTCCGATAAATGCACAAATCCGAACGGTCCGGATTTAGCTTTGTATAGTGTCCCTCCCTCAGTCCTCCCCCGTCCTACCGTAACCCCCAGTCCGCGCTGTCACTAATGCCTTCCCCGTGTCAGACTCGGGAGCAGCTGGAGCAGCTTTTCGCCATGGCCCACGCTGTTCGAGAGGAGAGGAGGCAACCACCGCCACCCCCGCAAGACCCCCAGTGACGTGTAAGCGCTTTCCATGTGGGTTCTCTCCCCTTTCGGGTCATGTCCTTGCGCGGTGCGCAAATTTGTATATTTAATGTAAAATAATCTATAAATAAATTGCCGGTTTTAAGAAGATGCGGTTGTTTTTTTTATAGCGTGTCATTAGAAACCTGCTTACTTACATGTTTAGCGCGAAGAGTATCGTTGTGTCACAACCTGAAGTGATTTTACATGCTTTCAGAAGATAAAGAAGTTTTGAACAAAAATGTAAATAATTGCATGATCATTTATGTAAACCGAGCGAAAACATTGACAGAAAAAAACACTCGGAGAATTAGCAAAACATGGGGGACAGAGGTGAGGAACGAGAGAGAGAGGTAGGAAGGAGACCGCAATAACATGATTTTCTGTTGTGATCATATCCACTCTTGAATCACTTGATCAACTCCTTCCCGTCAGCCGTCTCCTCGCTCTCCGTGCCTTCCTTGCTCTGGTGATGCGTGTTTAGATCCATGCTCTCGCACGTCGTCTGCCAGTCCGGCCAGTACCTGGGTATTTCAGAGGTAGATCAGCCCGATTATTGATTTGTTATAATCATTACTGACTTTTCCTTGATGCGGTGCACAAAGTCGGCGAGGTTGGGCTTGGTCTCGTGGATGTAGCGGGGGAGAGTGGGTGACTGCAAATGAAATAATCGTAAGTCCCAGGATACTGTATCTCTCTCTGGTATTGTCAGGCAAAAGGCCTAATCAATCGATAATGGCACTAATCCCTCATGTACATACCCCGTGGGGCATGGTGGTGTGGAGGAACTGGGCGAGGTGCCCGAAGACGGTGCAGTCCAGCTGAATTGATCTACCATAAATCTATCTTTCAATGATCTACCGTTCTGATCTTGTCGCCGAAGAAGTACTCCTTATCTCCGAGTAGAGACGAGAGAGCGTCGATGTCGGCTTTGGCGAACCTTTCGATCTGAAAAATGATCTTGAACTTTACGAACAGAAGTTTGAGATGGAGTCTAATTACCTCATCCATGGAGTTGCGACCCATGCCGTGAGCGTTGCAACGATCGTTGAGCTGGAAAAAGTTCCGGGGTTTAACAAGGGTGCCATATTTATTGTTCCGCTCGCAACAATTCCGCCTCAGATATCAATTTGGCGCGGAATTGCTGTATCGGAACGATAAATTGGACGTCCTAAATAATACCAGTTTGTTCATGCGCCGACGGGCGAAGAACTTGAGTAGTCGCTTCTTGATGCCCGTTCCGAGGTGGCGTCCCCATCCCTCGTCCGACGTCAGGTACGACTGGTCCTGGGTACGCAGCGAGAACAGCGTCCTGAACGCATTGTCGGGATCCCGAAGGAGGTAGATCATTGCCATCATTGTCAGGGCGTGGAATTAGAACGTTTCGGGTGCCCGGCAAGGAATGTTCCCTCGCTCGTCATCGTTTTGTGATGATTTGTGAGTACCGTTGAGAGTGAATGTTATACAAGAATAAATCGAGGCGAGAAATAACGTAAAGAAAGAGACGCAGGCCGCTATGAAAACCTGCGTCTTTCCTTTTTCTCGCCTCGTTAATTGCACTTTCTTTTGCCCGGGGCTTATATTGCTCCTAAAAGAAGCCCCTTACCAAATGAGGTTATCCTCAACGAGGGCGGTGATGGCGCGGTCCCTGGCCTTGTCCATGGAGTCCGTGGGTTCGAGATCCTTCTGGAACCATCGAGGAATTTAAGCAATCCCGAAATATTGTGCCCAATTCACACGGTCTCTATCGATAATGTAGAGTATTTGGTTCCCGACAATATGTACCAGCTCGAATTCCTCCGTCAGCTTGTCAATGATGACGTTGGAATCGGCGATTTGGCGACCGTTGAGCTCGACGAACGGGACCTGTCCCTTGGTCGAGAAGTGCTTGAACTCATTGGAGATTCCCTGAAAATAGGGCATCAGTCGCCATACTGTAGGTCTCTAAAGACGCGCACTTTTCACGTCGATTCCGTGCACACTCGGTGTATAGTTCTTTTCTCTGTCCTCTCTCCGTAGACCATGTTAGTGCCACGCGGGTAAATAAGAAAGATTGTCACGTCGGCCTTCCGGAGCGTTTTATTATCGGCGAACCTAACTCGTCTCCAGTTCGCACCTAGGAGCGAAATGCTTTACAGTAGTGGTAAGACGACGAGAGAACACTATTTTCAATGGAGAGGAAATGCGTACATATTTAGACGCGTTTGGTTTGCATAATAATAATTCCCTTGCTCAGAAGAAGTAGATCAAGATCACCCTGTCTTGGTGCCCGTCAATATACCGTATAAGGGATGCCCGTGACGCGCAGCCACGTCTCCAGCTTGAGCGACCACGGCGAAGCATTGGGAATCGAGCCACACCGAGGATACGTCACGAGATACACGTGGCCCTTCGACCACGCCCTCTTGTGAAGAGAAGGCGTCGGCATACTGTAGGTCGCTAAAGACGCGCACTTTTCTCGCCGATTCCGCGCACGTTCGGCGAAAAACTATATTTATTTTCAAGCTCAAAAGCGATGCGGAGAATAGATATTGAATGAGGCCGGCACGACGGCTCTCAGAACATCGGAACAATTATTATAACAATTTCTTTATCGATGGCTGATGCAGCTCACTTCGGGGAATATCTCTCGCATGACCTACATAACAAAATTACGCGGAACTCGAATCGATTCTCATATTCACACTGCTGGCAAGATACCGAAATGGAGGAAAAAGAGAGGAATGTCACATGGTTATTTAGAAATGGCAAGACACAACGAATGGGTGCATAAATAAAATAGCGATAGCAATTTGGCAGGAACTACAATAAATGTCTACCTCAGAAGATACGATGTATGGTTAGAAACGTTTAATAAATCAATAATCGATAATCTAGACATCACTGGGGTGCTGTGCTCCTCCCCCACCTCCATTGCTCTGGGCTGCGAGGTTGGAGGAGGAGACGTCGCAGGGGACGAGGGAGTACCGCTCTGCGATGATCTTCGCCTTCTTCCACTCCGTCCCGAGCGAAAGGCGATCGCATGCCTAAAACGCAAAAGATTAGCCTCGTAGGGGGCTCGAACCCCTGACATTCAGATTAAAAGTCTGACGCTCTACCAACTGAGCTAACGAGGCTCAGGTTTTTCGGGGTGCCGTGCTGCTTCTAGTGCCTGACTATCAAACCCTTACTGCATTTAGCGGGCCACTAAACGGAGTAGCTCACCTCATCCCAGTCGGGCCAGTATGCTTCTCGCATCCGAGCTACGAACTTGACGAGGTTCTTGCACTCGTGTTCCAAGTGGTGTTTGATCGGTGCCGGCCATACGGGTCCGTGCACGAACTGGCACAGCAGACCGAAGGCCGAGCAGTCAACCTGGAAACAATCAATAAATCGATAATCCGATCAATAAATCGATAATAAAATCGTTACCGTGCTTGGGGTGGCTCCGAAGAAGTACTTCTGTCGTCCGAGGAAGGTCGAAAGGGCGCTGAGATCGGCCTTGGCTTGCTTTTCCACCTCCAGAGGAGTCAGTCGCCCGATGCCCTGGCGATGGCACGCCGTCGAGAGCTGCAAGAATTAATCGTTCCGTGAATAGACGCAATTCCGGTCGCCCGATAAACGCTGCAGAGAAGACTTCACTACTGCGGTTATCTCGTCGGACGTCCATCTCAACAGTTTTTACGCCGAAAACCATGAGAAACTGCGTTTCCGTCCTTTATCTGACACGGTGGAAGAGCGTATCCTCGCGGAACGAAATAGCAACTTGTTTCATGCCGCCGAAAAGATATTAGAGCCTCATGACCCTGCTATGTTATTTCCGCTGCTTATCTCACAGGGCGGAAGGGGGAGTATCTTCGCGGAACAAAATAATGACCTTCTTCCGTAGGGCGGGAAGGAAGAGGGCGCGGACGAGTCGATGCTGCCACGGGCGGGGGAAGTGGCCACCGAAGGCGACGTCCGACAGGAACCACTCTGCGTCCTGCGCTCGCCCGTACTCCAAGACCCTGGGAGTTACTGTGGTTAGCGACATACTGTGTTTAGCACGTTACCCTGTTTACCAGCAATCTCTAACAGCATTTAGCGCCCTACTGCGTTTAGTGCCGATCCCTAGTTGAGTTTAGCATCCTGCTGCTTTTATTGCCGACCACTGACTGTGTTTCCCTTTTCCATTCAGTACTGAGCTCTAACTGCATTTAGTGCCCTTTTCCATTCAGTACTGAGCTCTAACTGCATTCAGCGCTCTACTGCGTTTAGCGCCGGTCATCTCTCTAAGCGCAGTAATGACTTACCAGCAAAGTTTGTCCTCGATTAGCGCGAGAATGGCTGTGGAGAGTGCGCGCTGATCGCTATCGAGCGAATAATCGATGGCGCGAGCCTGGAAAAGTGAGTGAAGATCAAAGCTAAAAAAATCGATAATCAAGGATCGTCCCGGGTACCTTATCGTAGACCTTGGATAACTGGAAGATGATCAAGTTTGTATCCTCGAGTTCCTCGCCGTCGAGCTCGATGTAAGGGATCTTGTGCTTGCGGTGCGAGTACCGACGGAACTTGTTGGAGACATTCTGGAAGGTGATCTTTTGAACTTTGCACTTTAATCTTTAATCCTTGATCTTTGGAGTTTGATCATTGATCTCTGATCTCAACCTTGTAGGGAATATCCGCGAGTCGCAGCCACGTCTCCATCTTCAGCGCTAACGGCGACAGCGAAGGCATGCATTTGGCGCGGGGAAACTGCAATAATTCCGAGGCCCGATAAATGCAGTAGCGCCGTTTTACTGCGTTTACCCAGCGTACACTATTGTCGGGCACCCGGAGCGGTCTAACTCCCCACACTTTTGATCTACCGTTTCATGACCCTTATATATAAATAATTCGATCGAGACAATTATACAGAACCCTCCTGGTGCTCTACAATATGAGATAAACGCAGTAGCGCAGTGCTACTGCGTTTATCATATCGGAACGTAAATAATAATATTAACCTGAATGAGTCGCAGCCTCTCATTCGATTCGTCCGACGCGGGAAGGAGCAACTGGCTCTGGAATGAGCTAACGAGATAAAGACAGTATTGAAAGTGGGCGGGGTCTCGGCAGTCGCTACTGCGTTTATCAAATCAATCGGACCTGCGATACGGGACCGTCACTGACGAATTCGCCCTCGTGCTTGTCTTCCATGGCTTTGCTTCCCACCCTGAATCAATCGGTACTTCGCTACTGCACAGTTACAGATAGAGAGACGTGCATCTCCAGGTACGCGCCGAACCATCTTCATCCGTCAATTAGGCATCATTGCTAAATAGCAGAAACTTTATCGATCGAACATGCTTTGGAAGGTGTACGCATAAAGCGATAACTCATGGAAAGAGAAACATTTAAAAAAAGATTTAAAAAATATTCAGGATTATGTATTATTCGGCAGTGCTTCATTGGGGGTTAACTGGAAGTTGTAAAAAGGGGCAAAAAAGCGTTCCGAGTGCGGTGAGCGCCGTCTGAAGCGATAAATGCAGTAATGAGGTTCGGAAATACCCCCTCGTTACTCTGTTTATCTCTTCGAATGATCGAGGCGTCGCTTACGGAACGATTAAATGCCACCAGACGACATTGTTTGATTATGCTGTCATAGAATCGGATAAGCTCAGAGCAAGAAGATACAAATATAAAAATACAATACAGTTCAATATCGGCGGTATTACAGTATGATGACAGTTTAATATCGGAGGCGTTACAGTATCCCCTCTTCATTCGGCAGCCTTGGGCTTCCATTCGGTGTCGAGGGAGACCTTCTCGATGGCCTCGGCCCAGTCCGGCCAGAACTCGTCCTTGATCCGCAGGACCATCTTCGTCAGCCGGGGGCACCTTCAAACATCATTGGGTCCCACCACGAAAACCCTGAGAGCTACAGTACTTCTCCTCGAGGTGCGTCTTCAGCTCGTCCGACAGCTGCGGCGTGAACAGGAACTGCGTAATGTGACCGAACGCCGTGATGTCGAGCTGGAATGTTTTGGTCCCGTACGGAACCTCCTGAGGGGGGCACTTACCGTAGTCGGATTGGGTCCGAAGAAGAAGGGCTTCGTTCCAATGAGGTTCTCCAGCGAATCGCACGCCTCCTTGGCCATCTTCTCCACCTTCAAATCCCGCTCGGGTTCAAACCACGAAAGATTACAGTATACCTCGAGTTGATTGTGGCGCCCGGTGCCCTGGGCGTTGACGGCGCCGAAGATCTACAGTAATCACGTTTGAACGCTATTTGGTCCCGACGGGAATACCTTCTTGCGCAACTTTTCGCACAGGAACTTCTGGAAGAGGGTCTTCTTAAAGCCGGAGAGATGCCTGCCGGCGCCCTTGTCATCGGATGCGAACCACTTGTTGTCGCGCGCACGAGAGTACATCATGCACCTAGAGGCATTCAAATGATCTTTGGTCCCGCCAACCCTAATTACAGTACCCCTCCTTATAGCAAGAGAAGTGATCTCTGGTCCCCCCACGAAAACCCTACTACAGTACCCCTCCTCCTTACCAGAAGAGGTGGTTCTCCATGAGTGCGTGGTACGCGGTGAACTGCGCCTTTTCCGACGGCGTCAGGTTGGCATCGGGGTCCTGAGAGGAAGCGGGTAATTTTTGCAATTTGAATTTTCGCGCCTTCTGGAACTCCTGCTTGAGGTGCTCGATGATCAGGTTGGAGTCGGCGACTTGGCGCCCGTTGACCTCGATGAACGGAATCTGTCCCTTCGACGACACCTTCGAGAAGTTGTTGGAGACATTCTGGATTACGGTAGGTATTCAGGGTGATCGTGGTGGGGGTCTCTTACGGAATAAGGGATGTCACAGCGACGCAGCCACGTCTCCAGCTTCAGAGCGAACGGAGACGGAGACGGGATGCACCCTGAAATACTATTTTAGCCTCTGCGTGCGCAGTTTATACCAGAAAATGGTAAATACCACGCGCGGCCGTGAATTTGCTTACCGACGCGCGGGAACTGCACGAGGTACACGTGATCCTTGGTCCAGTCGCGCTTCAGAAGAGACGGAGCCGGCATGATTACTGTAAGCGCTTAGTATTCATCGCGAGAACAAGGCTAGCACGCAGCACGCAAGTCTCATTGGCCATGATAGCTCAGTTGGGAGAGCGTTAGACTGAAGATCTAAAGGTCGCCGGTTCGATCCCGGCTCGTGGCATCTCTTTTGGCTGTTGACTGCGGTGAGTCAAAAACAAGCAAACAGTAGCGCGGTCGAGGAAGTGGAACTGCATTCGAATCAGCTCCTCCCCTCCTTTCATTCAGAGTATCGAGAAGTGTCGATGAGTGAGGGGCCACGCCTTGCCCATCTCACTCCCCCTTACAAGGTACTCATTCCGCGCGAGACAAACTACTGCCCATAACAACACGAAGTGAATCAGCAGCCACTGACCACGGACGATGAAGGGAACGAGGAGAGAGGGATTTCATAGGCAACAACGGGTGCAAATATTGTGGAGTTCCGTGGGTGAAACGACAAAAATGCGCAAGGCACTGGATCGGGGCAGTATTTTCACATCTTTATTGTGACGTACACCAAAATACAAATTAATTCATTATGAAATCTCAATGTGGAGATGGCGATTGTAATGATTGATAGAAGAAGCGGAATGGCTTTCTCTCGTGGCGAGAAGAGAAGGAGGAGGAGGAGGAGGAAGGGGAGGAGGAGAGGAGAAGAGAAGAGAAGAAGGAGAGACAGTTTCCCAATCGCTCTGACAATGAAATAATGAGCTCTTCTCTCCCGATCACTGACAAGTCGAATTGAGTGGAGCGTCTTCCTGGTGGTGTAGTAAACGTCGCCGAGCGGGAAAGCAGGACGACGTTTGGCACACCACGCAGGCAGAGAACTTAGGTTCCTATTCTCCAGCTCCTTCTCTCCTCACGTAAAGTACGTGCGGACCGGCGGCTTCTCTGCCATTGAGGGTGAATGAGAACTGATCAACCAGGTGCTACAGTACTCATACGTCTCTAGCCTAGGGAGAGAGGAGACGAGGAGGAAGAGGAAAAGGAGACCTGGGTGATACGGTGAAGAGGGTGACGAGGAGATGAGGAGGTGGAAGGAGAAGAGGACGAGGAGGAAGAGGATAAGGAGACGGAGAGGAAGATGAAGAGGAAAGTCGAGGAGAGGAGGGGGAGGTGGGGGAAGGGAAGAAGAGGATATAAGAAGAGGAAAAGAGGAGGAAGAGTAAGGGAAGAATAAGAGGAGAGGAAGGAGGGGAGCAGGAAAAGGAATAGTTCGACAGAGGGGGGGGGGGGGGAATTGGAGTTACCCCACACCAACAAATCCGATAAAAAACCCAACACCAATGGGATTATGGAACAAAATAAACCGGGGAGGGGTTTTTTTTTATATT
>JACMIG010000010.1:40640-65419 GCA_014805385.1 Levipalatum texanum
ACCCCCCCCCCCCCCCCCCCCCCCACCCCCCCACCCCCCGCCCCCGCCCCCGCGGCGCGCCCCCCTGGCTCGCATTTGGTGAAGGCGCAATCGGCTTGAATTTCTAGCTACGATGAGACCAACGTCATTCCACACGTCCCGCGCGGCGGCTCCTCCACGTCCGCCACCCAGTTCTCGCTCTACTCGATGGACATTGTCAACGAATTCGTGAGTTTGTATTTTTTAGTAAGATTGGTGATCTTGAAATTTGTAGTTTGATCTATGAACCTGCAGATTGTAGTTTGATATTTTATTTTGTCCTCCCAAAATGAACTCCATTGCAGCATGAGCCCGGCATCATCACGACAGAACACGGCGATAAATTTCTCAAGGTCAGTACGCACCAATCGACTCCATGATATTGATTGATTCCAATCGATTGATTATATATTTGGAGGAAAGTATAATATTTTATTTTCCAGCTGCGCGAAGGAGCTCTCGGCCCGCTGCTCAAGCGTGAAGCTATTCTCTCCCTAATCGTCAACGACACCGAGCGAACGTGAGTGCCCAAAACTACCTCTGTGGGATGAATTCTTTGAATGATTACCGTGTCCAAAGCTACCGTAATCGGAAGAAATCATGTTGTGATTGCTCTTGGGAAACAGTATGCCCTTTCAGCGAGCACCACGGTTGGGTCAATCCACATTCGCCGCAAGTTCCGCCACTCACCGAGGATGTAAGACCCTTTTCTCGCTAGTTTCGTAGCCCCGTCGCGGTAATTTACCTCCTATACCTAATGTTAGAGGCGGCGTCCATGGGATCAGAAATTCATTGCAGATTGCGTGTTTCGTGTGCTTCGTAAACACGAAGGAGATCGACGACCCAAAATACCTGACAACGGACGGACTATCGCCTTGGAGCTCGTCACGTATATTTTTTAAAACAATTTTTAAATAGATACCCCTTGCCTCGCTCGCTAAATACCGCAAGTTTGGAAATCTGCAGATCCGTGCGGTGAATCGGGCAACGCCACGCCGACTCGTCCCAAGGTTCGCAAGTGGGCTGCCAACATGCGAGGTAAAAAAATCAATAGAAATTATAGAAATTGGCTGAAAAATAAATATATGGTGTCTAAAATAAATCAATAAAATTCCACTAAAATGATGCTTGCCCCATACCCACCGTATCCTCCTCCTCTGCAGGCGGGGAGTACTGTATTAGCGGCGACGACTGGCGCAATGCGCTCTACGTTCTCGTAGAGTACTCCGCAACGCTGCCACGCTGCCCTCGCCTCCGCAAACGAGTACGTCGCCCTAAATTACCGTATACCGCTTTGAATGATGTGCAGGTCTACTACATGATGCGTGACCGAATGATGCTCGGCCTCGCGATGCTCGTTTACGACTACACCGAACCGGGCGTGAAGCCGGCCGTCATTGCCAATGGATTCCGAGCCCAGCGCGGTATGACGTCACGCATGCCCAATCCTACAGTATCCTTTACAGTCTTGTCAAATCGCTTCGCTCAGCCGCGCCTGTACGAGCGCGATGACTACGGCGGTCTCGAGGTAAGATATCGAGTTCAGTCTGCGATTTGCCCGTTCGTGTCCCTACCGTATTCTTTAGGATCCGTCGTCAACGAGTAACAGGGAGCGACTGTCGTCCCTACTCGATCCGACGTACTACGATGACGAGGCCGAGTTCGAGTCGGTGGATGGCATCGACTATCTCGAAGGCAGCGAACACTACGACTCGCGGGATGGACCGGTATTTATCCTCAACAAAATAATCTGTCAATCAATACCATTTCTTCCAAATGTAGAGAACACGACAGACTCTCAGCAGCAAGTGCGGTTGATCTAGCATGTGAATTAGACTTGTTTGGCTTCTATAGAAAAGTATTGTATATTTGTAGTTTGATCGATGTATTTTGCTCTGGTTCGATCGATCAGCTTAATTATTTGCAGTTCATCGGCGACCGCGTCCTCTCCTCCTATCGCATCCCGGACCACTTTGTCCGCGTCTGCAAATCCAACTGGACGAGTGACAAGACGCTCCTCCTCAAATACATCATCAATGATACGGCGTCCATGTAGGTTGACGCACTTTGAGCATTCAATGCTGACGCGGACACCGTGAATGCGCCCCTTCTTACAGCCCGTCCTTTGCCATCAATAGCAGCAAGCCGCACATGCCTCCGCTGATTTCGTCTATCGGCTGTTTTGCTGCCTTCCTCAAGGGATCGGATGTCAGTTTTAACTTTGTAGTTTGGTCGATGAATTGTGTAGTTTGGTCAGTTTGGTCAACTGTACGTTGCTCGGTGTACTCTAATAATTTCAGGTCATAAATCACACTGCCCTCAATACGGATCTGCTGTCGCCATGGACGAGCCAAAGTAATTTGTTTGGCATTTATTTTCTGAATGCCCAACCCTACCGTACCCATTCAGCCATTCGCCCGAAGACCCGCAAACTGCCCCTCGAGCAGATCTCTTCTGGAGCTGGCGAATATGTCCAGATAGCCCGCGGCAAGGACTGGTACGGTAGTTTGAATTGGGGCTGAGGAGTTTGGTGGGTCGAATTGATAACTGATTGTTTATCCAGGCGGTCATCTTCATTGGTCCTCGTGGAGACGTGCACGAAGCTGGCGCGCTGCCCTCGTCTTCGAAAGAGGGTACGAGAGGGGAGGAGTAATTATAACAGCATTATTAGTCTGAACTAAAAAGAATTAGATTCCACATCAATTCACCTTGTCTTGGCCGAGACTCAAAGCATTTTGTCCAGAAATTTAAAAAAATGCAGTTCTCTGTAGAACCAAGAAGAGGCATAACGCAAAACGAGTAATGTAAATATCATTCTTAATATTGTCCGGGGACATTTATGAAGGATTTATCTACAGGTGTATTACGTTATGCGCAACAACCTCACCATAATCGGCTACGTGCTCTTCCTGTATGAATTCCTCGAGGAAGGCGACCCTCCCGCTATCGTTGGAACCACGGGACGGCCGATTGAATCGTGAGTTCCCGCCTTTTTAACAATTTAAATTTCCAATTTTACTCCTTTTTCTACAATTTAAAGCACCACTTTTCATTTTGTTTCTAACATTTAATTTTCCAGACTATCCAGTCAACGCTCTACGCTCTCTCACTCTCACTCGACCCTCGCGTACCACGATACACTCGCCACACGGGTACGGTCGATCCTCGGGGGACTTCCCCTCGAGACCCCGCGAGATTTGAATTCATGAAGCGCTTCAGATCGCGCGGGCTGAAGCATCGCTCGAGGACTCGATGGACCTCGATGTTGGAGGGGAGATTGAAGTGGGAGGAGATGAACACGTATGTTAAATTGTGTTCGGTGAGATAAGCGCAGTGGCGAACTGCGATATTTCGGGTCATTTTGCTGTTGATTCGTTTATTTACGAACACCGAAAGGAGAAGACCGCGACAGTTCTCTGACCGGTGAACTGTTGCAAAAAAGAAGAGAATTTGAAACAAGGCGATTCGCCGCTGCATCGTGATTTCAAGTATAGGCGAATTTTATTATGACAATGTTTGATCCCCTTTAAATAAAATATTTATATAACTCGCTCGTTCTCAAGGAAGCAAGGTTGCTACCGAAGTACGGTAATGTAAATTGCAGGATCTCTCGCTGGACGACGAGGGCGACGATACACTCGAGGAGGAGGAGGACGGCGAATCGATCGATGGAGGGGGTGGAGTCGAGTTGACGGAGGAAGAAGAGTGGAGGAAGTGGAGCGAGAGCGGAGGCATCGTCGCTGATATTGTGCCTTTTATTTACATTCGCAAAATGGCTTTAGTTTCACTGTTTTCTGATCCCTTTCGGAATAGGTGTCCTCTGGGGAATGACCTATAATTACTGGCTATTTATTATGTCGCAGAATCTCGGAATCGTATTGCTTGCTTGACGATCACCATTTTTGACAACTAGCTGAAACGTCGAAGTGCCTGGATTGAATTGGAGGGGAAGGAAAGAGAAGGGAATGCATTGCAGTTCGAAGCAGCCAACCAGCGGTGCACGGCCATGGGCGATCGGTAGGTGTCTCTAATTATTTTTGGCTTGATCACTGTTTCTAGTTTGATTGCAAGCTAGACTGTAGTTTGACCGGACCGCTTTTAGATACGTCTGCGCCAAGTCGCGTCAGCTCATTGCCGACAAGAACAACGTCCTTGCCTTCATCGTCAACGACCAGCGATACGCGTGAGTCCAAACTACAGTTCAGACTACAAATGTCGAAGAGTCCAAACTACGAGCATTGGAGAGTACAAACAAATACAAAAATTGCCCGTTACAGCTACGATCGCGGACTCGTGCTTCCCAGTAAGCCTTTCCTGCCGCCGCTCAGCAGCCAGGTATATAAATTTTGATTCAAAAAAATTGTCGTATCATGTATACCGTGGATTGGTATATTCCGTGCAGTCTCGTCGTGCGTGTGCAACCTTTTTCCCGAATTCTTCTCCAATAAGATTTTCGCGAATAAATCAATTGCTATTGTTTCAGCAAGGAATATTCGTGTTTTTCTGCTCTCCTGACAACTTCGAAATTCGGCAAGCCAACAAGGATGGCCTCTCGCCTTGGAGCAGTGCAGGTATCGTGGGGTCCCAAGAGGAATTGAGCGAGAGGAGAGGATTACGGTAACCTCCTGTTGTCAGAGGATCCGGAAAGCAGCGCGCGCCCCATTCGGTCCAAGGTCAAGAAGTACGCACTTACGAGGGAACTGCGCCGCAAGGCTGACGGAGATGGCACCGAAGGTAAGAGTTGTGGTATTTGAGGAATATGGTGCCTAAGAAATATTCTCTTTCTTTCTCTTTCTTTATCGTTCCGAACGGGATATGGACAGGATATGGAGTCTTTGTAGATGTAGATGCAGGTGATGATCGGAGTTTGGGTCTTCGGTGACCGGGCAGGGGAAATTAAAGCCGTATCCGTGATGGATGCGGCAATAGAATTGATTCTGGTAGCGAAAAGAGTCTTGTTTTAAAGGGGCCATATGGCAGGTTGACGATGTCACCTGGTAGTGAATTCCAAGTAGTAATGGCTCGGGACACAAAAGTCGAGTGCGCCGGCTGTATTTGAAAAGGTAGTGAGATCCTCCTGTTATGTGCTCCACGTGTATTATATTGAGGGGGGCTGATCGTGAGTAAGGCGCTTAGATCCAGATGTATGCTTTCATCTATGCATTTGTGTTATGCCTAAAGGTTATGGTATCTGAGGATTGCGGTTTCTGAGGGTTACGGTACATGATTGCAGGGGACGACACCGAGTTCCGTGTGGCAAAGGGAGCAGCGTGGCGAGAGTCGCGGTATGTCCTCGTCCAGATGCACTCTGTCCTCCCCCGATGCCCTCGACTCCACAAAAAGGTAAGGAGGTGGAGAATAGTCGGGTCGATCAGATAAGCGCAGTAGCGCAGCGTTGAAAATCGCCCTACTGGCTTTATCTCTCAGGGCGTATCCTCCGTAACGCGGCTTCTATTTCGACAATAATTATGAGCGCTGAAGCTTGTTGATTTAGCATGAGACCAGAGATTCTAAAGAGCTCATTCAACGCAACCAGGTGAATTGACGTTGCTTGTCTGCAATTACAATTGTCGATTCTCTGAAAGTGCAATGTACGATCGGATCTATTTTTATGAAAAAGATTTATTAAAAATTCCACCCTCTTGCGAAATGTTGCAGAAGGGGTGGTTTGCATTGTTGGAAATGTTTATATATAAATAGAATACCAATGGGGACGTTGAATTTTGCTCCAAGTGAACCAATTAATTGTATTTACTGTGTCCCTTTAAAAATAATAATAATAACAATTTCATTAATATTATATTTATTTCCAGATCTACTATGTCCTCGACACGGCGGGAGAGGGAGGCGGAACGGGCGACAACGTCCTCGGCAACATCATGATCGTCTATGAATACATCGAGGCTGGAGAGGCACCCAAAGTGGTAAGTGTGGGGGGGGGGGGGTTACGGTAAAGGCGACAGAGACCAAGCGTACTGTATGTGGGCAATGTTTAAAGAATTGAATGAAAGAAGATGCTCCATTCTTCATGCTTAAATATCCGCATTTAATTTTTGTAGCTCCTTTTTCAGCGGGAAAATAGATGATCGCTAACAGTAGTAATTCCCGGATTTACGATGAAAGGTTGATCACACAGGTGGATCGCATCCCGCGTCGCACTCGTCGCCGACCGGCTCTCGATCTCCCGCACGACCAGCACAATGACGTTCCCGTGAGTATCTAATCGATATTTGACGTCCAATCGATACTTGATCTCGTAGTTTGTAGTTTGATTTCTCTGACTTTATCAAATTTCACACTGCAGATCGACTACGACATGAACGACATGGATGACCTCGATCGGGACTGCCCGGTAAGCTCCCAGTTTCAATTTTCGAGTGAACGAGCGGCAACCTGTGGATTTACCATCGCACTACATTCTATACTAATTAATTTATTATCGAGTTAAAAAAAAACTATTGTCGATTTAGTTCGACTTCGAAGCACACGACCATTCGCGGGACGCGATGGTCTACGTTCCAATAGTCGATCCTTCCTTCCTTACCAACCGCGACAAGCAGCTCTACTACTGCGTCAACAAGGCGCACGCCATGTGAGAGAGAATCTTGGCAGCTTCTATATTCACCAAGTATTTGACCGTGGCTATCTTTCAGCGCGCGGCTCGGTTTCATCAACAGCGCCGTCCCCCTCTTCCCGCCCCTGACGAGCCAGAAGGGAGACTTCTGCTTTTTCGTCGACGGTACCGTAATCCTGTCCTCCGTCGGTCCCGGGTGGGTTACCGTAATCCTCTATCTTCAGGCGAAGGCATGGATCCCCGCAATCTGACTTGCGATGGCCTCGCGCCGTGGAGTGATTGTGAGGAATTTATAAATAATAATAATTAATGAGTGTTGATCGCTATTTTATAATTGCAATTCCGCACTCACTTCAAATAGAGCTTGGCTGAAACGCAATTTCAACTTGCTTCAAAAAATGGAAATTTCCTCATTGCAGCTCGAATGCAGAGTGCGACTCGGCCGAAATCGCGCAAACTCCCCGTCGAGAAGACGCGGGATGGCATGCTCAGGTTTGCAAATACGCAAATATCATTAAATATAAACATATTATGATAGAGCAAATGACTTCCCTCTTTACAGATAAAATATTGACAATATTATGTCGTGTAGTTGTGTGGTAAACGTTGTCATATAGAAATTACGGTATTTCTTTACGCTCACGTTCTATTCACACTTTGACATGCACTATTGATGCGTATCAGATACGTCGGTGGCTCAAGATGGGAGACGACTCCCTACTATCTGGTTGTCTACTATGCGGTCCTGCCGCGATGCCCGCGCCTCAAGAAGAGGGTAGGGTAGTTTGGTTTATATTGCGATTACACCTGGGAAAGATCACGGTTCTTGAGGACATCGCCAAGAAGGTACAATTCGATGCACGATTCACCGCAAAATAGTTCACGATGGCATTCATCCTTCAGTTCGCTTTGCAGATCCTGTATGCTTGCAACGCGGACAATCACATCATCGGAAACGTGCTCGTTATTTATTCGTACACGGAGGATGGCAGCATCCCCCAGCAGGTATTGAAAGGGACACGGCAAGTTTTTAAAAGTGATTTTTATTTGATTGCTCTGATGTCGAAAATAAAAGATAAAAACATTTTTTTTTTCCAAATTTCCCGAATTATTATCGTAAAAAATGTAAGATCCGGGCTTTACTATGTTTACTATTGCCATTCCTGTGTTTACTACCGTCTATTTCATGACAGCATTAAACTATTTGGCGGGCGCAGATTTAATGATCGCACATCAACCATCTGCAAATGCAACAAGTAATATCACCTCAAGTGAAGATTTGAGCTCTCTATTATGCTTCCTATACAGCTACAATACTTGAAAAATTGCGAAAACAAGAACTAGAAAAGCAATTACCTCGAAAAACAGAAAAGCAATTACCGCGAAAATTGTTGTGTACACAATTATGTAAGCTCGCACTTTTCCAGGCCAAAATCCAAAAACTCCACTGTTTAGCGTTTAGTCGTCCGCGTTCGTTAAAACGGACTCGCAAAATAAAATTGATTTTTCGAGCAGTTTTTTTTCATTTCTTTACTTTTGGCGTTATTTTAATTTTTTATTCTACTTACCGACACTAGAGCAATCGAACAAATGATAGGAAAGGGCAAATTAGCACATATCATATTACATATATTTTATCAATTTCCAGATTTCTTTAAGTTGAATAAATTATAGTGATGTGAAATGTAAATAGAAAAATTAATTTTATTATTAATAATAAAAATGGTTTTAAAATATAAAATACTGCAGGTGGCTCACGGAAACTCGTCGTCGACCATGACTCCCTTCTTCCGTGTCCCGCCCAGTCTTCGAGACGAGGCCAAGAAACTGCTACAGGTACCATACACGACACAATACTTATTATATTTAACCGGACACGCTTATCCGCTTTGCGATCTGTCCTATCTAACAATTAGCTACTCCCCAAAAATATATTTTGGTCGACATGGGGAATAGAATTCATGGTAATCCAATCGCAAATGCCCGTTGTTCAGTACTATAAATGCTAAATCGCGTTCGTAAACGGGTCCGTGAACGCGACAACGAGTATGGAGGCTCCGGGTCTATATTCATCTATAAAAATAAATCTAATACAAATAATTAAGTAATTAAATCAAATGAAACAGCCACCAACTCTTTCAAAAATTTCGGAATTTTCTTGCTTGAGCCTCTTTCTATGCTTTTCCCTTGGTTATCGGTGTCCGCATCAGAAGGATGATGCCCTCACTCGGTCCTCTCCTCTGCAGGAGCGACGCCCTTCGGAAGTTCATGCCGCCCTCGGGGAGCGATCGCCCGCCATCTCGACCCGATCCGTAAGGGTTACTGTAGTATTTGAATGCCAATTTTCCCGCCAACCTCACACTTTCTCGTTCCGCAGATTTACAACATTTCGAAGTCCATGCGCGGACCGGGCACACGCAATCCCATCAGGAGGCCCGGACAATTCGGAGTCTACAAGGATGAATATGAGGTGAGCTAAGGGATACTGTAGGGCAGATCTAGAAACGGTTGTAATGGGGTTACGGTAGTGATGCTCAACAAACGATTCATTGGTAACTGTAGTAAATCAGTCAATCCCAAAAGATCCCTTCTTGCAGGACGGTTGGGCCGACGATCAACTCGCGGATATTATGGTAAGCCCATCCTGTTCTTTGATTCATTTTGCGGTCAACCAATAGGATTACGGTATCCATGGAACCATTTGATTGCAGCCCAGTTCTCGCATGGGAATGGGAGGAGATCGGAGGCGCGGACTCGACGCTGGAGAATACTTTGATGTATGGGAGTTTGTATTTTACCGTTCCGTCATCTGATGATAAATGCAGTAACGCGTGTTGCTAAACTCGCACCGCAATTCCGTATTTCTTTCACCCTGAACGATTGCAATTTCGAATTCTAAAATTTTGCAATGATAATTTCTGCAGGCCACTGGCGAGCCATACATTGATGTCGTTGCCGACGGATCCATGGAGGTAAGGGGGGATGACCCGCGATTTTTGATCGTTATTCTTTGATCGACGATATCAATCATCCCATTGCAGGTTGCCCATTCGGAGGAGATCGCTGCGAGCAGCGAGCGCGCCATGGGAGGAGGAGGACTCAGGGGTGAGGACTGGGGGTGGACTACCGTAACCTTCCTGTCATATTTCCAGGTCCCAAGGGGCTCCTCAGTGGTCGACTCGGTCTCATGGGGCGCGTGCGGCCGCAGATGCGACCTGGGATGGAGGCCAGGAAGTGAGCCTTTATATTTATAGCCCTTTATTTTATCTCCATCTCGGGAAACACGGCGGTTTCTCATTGCAGCGTTGCGTAAAGCTTCTTTTTAATCGGTGACTTACTTTCTAATCGGTGACTAAATGCCATCCTATAACTGGAAGCTAGGCGGCACGTTTAGGGTGTTCCGGTAGAAAAGCGGCATCCGTCGTAGGCCGTCGGACTAGATTTTTTTAGTTCAATGAGGAAAGTATCCCCCTCTAGCCAGGGAATAGGATGAAAGAGGATGCTTTATTCATTTATTCTAACTTTTATAGTTAGTAATATTGGAATATCTCCCAATCGCACTGCCTTTCAGTCGCCTTCGCATCGTGCAGTACGTCATGCAGACCATTGCGGCGGCTACTGAAGACGAGGTACGACCTGCAGTTGAACCCCTGGTGACTTACAGTACCCCTCCCTCCTCAGGCCCACGACTACCTGTGGAGGACTCTGCTGGAGCGCAACGAGCAGCGCGTCCTCGACAACATCCGCCGGGTACGCTAGCAGAGTATCGATTGGGGGAATATTTATTTAACCATTTATATATTTTTGATACGCTAGCACGGGCGTGGTCGAGGGAAATCTAATCCGTTTTTCAGGACTTTGGCGTGGAAATCGTAACAAACGACGAGCAAGAACTCCAGGAGATGGTCATTGAGCAGGGCGAGATTCCCGAGGTACTGAATCAGTTTGCGATTACATCATATTAATTTGCGATTCATGTAGATTACGGTAATGATTGTTTGCAGCAAGTGATGGCGCTCCAGATGCACAGTGGAGTGCCGCCCATCTCCGAGGTCAAGCCACCCGGCGAGGATCCGGGAGCCATGCCGGAGCAGGTCATGGAGGAGCACGACGAGGAGGCCATCGCCGAGGTACGGTAGCTACTCACTTTGCGATCGCATGATTGTGAATTAAGTTTGCGATCGCCATAGTTCAGATAGCGATTAATCCAACTCAATTTCGACCTTCAGATCGCCGATCAAAGTCTTGACGAGCACGCGGTGCCGAGTGTCGGCGAAGAGCACATCGAAGTGGAGATACCGTAGGGCCCCCTCTCGAATACCGTAACCTCGTTCCATCGTTCAATCGATTAACTACCTCTAATAACTGCTACATACCCGTTATACGGATCGATTGTTTTGTCATCTCGCGTCGTTTTCGCAACTTGTTTCCATTATAACAAAATCACCTATCGTCCCCAGAATAGTTTACTGCTACAAGCGGATCCCCTGAGGCAGCATTGTGGTGTGGTAAACGTCGCTGTATGACAATTACGACGATCTTTGGACGACGTTTACTACACCACACAATAGTGCGAAGCCTCATTTTCTAGATATTCGAGCCCCCTTTTACACCATTGACAATGTTCATAGTTTGCATCTCCCCACTGTATCCGTGCTCTCTCGCTGCATTAACCGTTGCTCATAAAGCTTTTTTGTTGAACATACGCATGATCCGAATTGAAGATATTTATGTAGTGTCTGACATGAGTAACTAATTACAGTGACCGCGCGGCCACCGTACCCCTGGACTAAGTGCCCCACAGTACATTCTACAGTAATTCCGTTTACACTGTGCAACCTTCCATCTCCCAGTCAACCCGCTCCGGTGTTGATCCCGATGAGCTTAAAAAAGTCTGCAAGAAATGAAGAAGGATTCCGACGACGACATGAACAAGTTCCTTCCGGCATCTCCATCTTTTCTCATGTCCTCATCTCCTCGTTGCACAATGCCACACGGTAGGCGTGGGGTCAGATCGACTCTCCCGTGATTAACAGGAAATCCACCATGCACAATAAATTTATGAATTGGTTTTTTGCTCGTAAATCATCCGGAGTTGTGTTGAGCCAGTTTACAATCGCAAAATTAGTGCTGTTGATACGGTAGCTTCGCCACGACTACACCAAGTTGGCAAGTTGCCAAGCAGCACAAATTCCCCCGAAATGCCACGGAAATGCGCATTTATGCTTAAAAGGCTTGTTTTCATTGACTATATTAATCCAAGTTGCGTTCAGATATAGGAATAGAAGCAGAGCGCGCGTTTATTCCCTACTTGTGGCTAGCCGTTATCTTCACTAACTTGTCGTTATATTCTGTTTTATTCTATTTCATTTTGCGTTTTGAAAGCATACAATTTGTACGACGATGAACATTTAGGTAAACCGGAGAAATGAGCGCCGCGACGCTGGCGCGGTCGGCGGCGGGGGCGGGGCGCGGTGCCCTGTCGCGCCTCCTCTTCTCCCCCGTCCCCTCGACGGCATCTCCCTGCCAACTCCCCGGCATCTTCGGGCAGGTTCGCGCTTTAGGAATATTCTCTCTAGTTAGCGAGAGTTCTTATTGTTAGGTTAATAATATTATCATATTTTTAAAGATCCGATGGTTGGCAGCGCCTGCATCGTCTTCAGCACCTTCGTCCAAGCCGAATATGAACGTCGGTATGTTGAAGTTTCAGGAATTTATGCTATAGCATCTATCTAAAATTATTTGGCATTCTAAACACTCCTTTCAACCCCATAAACATTCTCTTCTTGAAAAACGGAAAATGTGCCGGAAAGTGTCATTACATTGTTCTGCCATCAACCATTTTACAAATAATTTATAGGCACTATCGGACACATTGACCACGGAAAGACGACGCTCACTGCCGCCATCACTACAGTGCTGGCCAAGAAAGGTATGTCCACATTTTCTGCGCTTAGTAATCAATGATCTTTCGTTAAACATAGTAAAGCTCCCTCTTAAAGGGCGCGCAAAAGCTGTCAAATTCGATGAGATCGACAAGGGAAAGGAAGAGAAGAAGCGCGGCATCACTATCAACATTGCACACCTCGGATACGAGAGCGACTCCCGAAGGTGCGGGCAATTTTATTTTAAAATCAACATATTAGGTTGGTGGGAAAGTAACGGTACATCGCCATTTAAAAAAGTAAGGGTAGATCGCCATTTCTCGGATCCCAGTGGATCCTGAGGGGAGTGCCATTGGGGATTGGAAGAACAACCTATCCTACGCATGTACCATGAACGGCAATAACCAATGGCACTCCCCCGTAGGATCCACTGGAACCGAGAAACTAGATTTTAAATGGCGATGTACCGTTACTTTCCCACCAACCTAATAATTCATATAGATCGATCAAGTTGTAAATAATAATCATAACAATACAGATACTCCCATACCGACTGCCCCGGCCATGCCGATTTCATCAAGAATATGATCTGCGGTAAGGCGTTCTCCTCCATTGTACGCTGAGCCGTGAATCGGTAGTTCAATCAATAAATTTCAGGTACCTCTCAAATGGACGCCGCAGTGCTCGTCATTGCTGCGACGGACGGCGTCATGGCGCAGACACGGGAGCACTTGATACTCGCAAGGTATGGTAGCCACATGTTCGCGCTTATCTAATACTGATCAATTGCAGGCAGATCGGCCTGAAGCACATCATTGTCTTCGTCAACAAGGCCGACCTCGTCGACGAGGACGTTCTCGACCTCGTGGAGATGGAAGCACGCGAGCTCCTTTCGCTCTATGGATTTGATGGTGAGGAAAGGCGGGCGGCGGATTTCCGGTTGCGACCGATTGCCCATTTGTATGCACGATAGATTTGTTGGATTTATGACAGCACCATTCATATAGTTTCAAGAACCCTTCGTTCTAAACATTTTCAATCGATTACATCCTATTGTATACGCGGTTCAATGAATCTTGCGATAGCATCCTAATTTTAATGCTTGATTTCAGGTGACGCCGCCGCAGTTATCCGCGGCTCGGCCCTGGCTGCTCTCGAGGGCGAGGATACGAGCTCGGTCGAAGCTCTCATGAAGGCCCTCGATGCCGTTCCACCGCCCGAGAGGAAGGAGGTACACTTTTGAAAACTCCATTCTCCCGCGCTTTTTATAAGGCCTATTTTCCAGGACGAGCTCTTTATCATGCCGGTGGCGTCGCGGCAAGCCATCACGGGACGCGGAACCGTCGTCGTGGGTACTGTAGATCGCGGTGTCCTGAAGAAGGGAGATAAAATCGAGGTATACTGTAGCACGAGGAACTCGATCGCAAACTGATCTCACAGATCAAGGGAGACGGACGGACAGAGCTGACGACCGCCAGCGATATTCACGTCTTCGGCAAGGCCGTCAAGGAGGTACGGTTGTTTCAGCTTGCGATTCAGCCAGCAATAATGTCCTAGGTGAAAGCGGGAGATCACGTGGGAATTCTGTGTCGCGGCCTCAAGGTTGATCACGCCAAGAGAGGTTGGCATTTTCGATTTAAAAAAATACTATTTTACATTCGGGCCAATCGTGCTATTCTGATAGTTTACGGTAACTAATTCTTATTCAGGAATGTGGATGGGCCACGTCGGAGCGGTGAAGGCGTCCAATCAAGTCAAGGTTCCAATTTTTATTCGCTTTTTAAAATCAATAGCTATTAATATAGTTCTTATTATTATCGTATATTAAAAGTAATAGTAGTTATTTTAATTTATCCACTATCTACTTCAGGCAGAGCTTTACCTGCTGAGTGAAGAGGAATCTGGGCGTAAGAAGGGAATTCGTACGGGATTCACGGATAAAGTATTTGCATCGACTTGGGATCAGGTACCGTACTCCCATTCCCTGATTCAGCGTCATCATCGAGTCGTTCCAGGTCGCTCGCTTCGATCTTGTTGACCAGGAAATGATCATGCCGGGCGAGCACTCCTCCGCTACCATACTCCTACAGGTACCGCGAAAGCTTGTCGTGTCAGGACCCATCATGGGTCACCCATCACCATTCGAATTCACAGAAAGACATGCCCATCCGCGTTGGGTTGCCGTTCACGCTGCGCGATGGATCATCGAAGACGACAATTGCAAGAGGATTGATTTCTGAGGTAAGGACTGAATTATATATTCTTTTTAAATGTCTCTCCTAACTTGGTCTAGTTTAATATTTAAAAAATATATACATTTAAGAACTAATAATTTGTTTCCAGGTTCTTCCGTCGATCTCCGTACAAGATCATAATTTGAAAAAGGCTGCTGGAGTGGACAAGAAATAGACCATCCTCTTCAGATTCTAATATTTAATAAATTCGAATTTCACCGTCATGATCTGATCTATTCCGCAAGTTGTTTGTTAGATATAGTTATAGAGAAGCTCTAGTGCAAATTAGCTTGTTATTCCATAGGATGAAAATAATATTGTTCACGTTATTGATGTTGTACCTCGTTTCTTGATTGACAACATGTTAGAAAAATCTTTTCAAAAGTACTGCCTATCGATTACTGAATGTGCGAAAGGTGATGCGGTTTCGAGGCCGTTCCATACTTGTATTGGCGATTTGGAGTAATGCAATCTACCTAGAATGCGATCTGCTATGCTCTGGAAGTGCCAATGTTGCCGAAAATTCATTGATTATATAAAAGTCATATTTCAATCATTATTCTAGGATGCCGTCCCACGGTGGCCGGCCCATCGAAGCGGCCCTCGAAGACTATGTGTGGGGCAACCTAAAGGAGATGGACTATCTCGAACGGGTCAGTCGTTTGTCCTACCGTAACCTCGCCTACCGTATCCGTCCAGGTCGCACAGGCAGATGTGGATGAGGCGGAATCGGTGCTAGCTCGCGTCCAGGGCATCGATACCGACCTCAATCGGGAGCTGCGCAAGGGGGTACGGTATCTGCTTAGAGTTTGAATTCATAGTTTCACCATGGAATCATCGTTGTGGTTTGAATGCCATTGTGAAATACCATAATTACACGTCGACTTTCCCTACACCAATTTGATCGCAATATTGCTGTTCTTCACGAACGACTACATTTGCAACAACACAGCGACTTCACAATTTCCCTTGTAGGTGGAGGAAAACTTGTCCCGTCTCCTCGAGCAGACTACGGCCCTCGAAGGACTCGAGCGGAGGCAGAAGAATGTCGCTGCCCAGATGGATAATGTCAAGGAGGTTTGTGGGTGGGAAATGTCGCCCGCACAGCCGATCATTTCAAATGTCGCCCGGCGATGTTCACTCGACTGGAAACTCACCATGCACAACGCCCCTTCTTCAGGGTTGCGATCGACTGGCCAAGTCGTTGGCAGCGCAACTGGACGATTTCAAGGAAGGAGTCGCCGTGGCCCAGAGGATCTTCACTGCGCGAACCGTTATAGCGGATGCCCTCAGGTTTGTGAGTTAAATATAAGAGCGCGGCAAAAAGTAATTCTGTAAAAGCAGGTGATCTCACGTCACCCGGATTTGTTACTACTTCATGTATAATTTCACATGCAATCCCTTTATACGTACGAAGGGAAAAAATATTCATCATAGATGCGAGGAGCTCATGGAGCAGTTCGAGAAGCGCGCCGAGCTCGTCAAGCGATCGGAGATTATTTGCGAGGTACTGAAATTCATCAATCAATCGATCGATAAGTAAACAATACTATCAGTCAATCGATAAATTGGCTTCAAATAATCGAGAAAACTTACAGATGCGAGCAATCGTTGCGGAGAGTCCGAAGCTCGGCGAACTCGCCTGGCTCCGACCCACGATTGGGGAGAAGATGAAGAAGGCTGTTAGTGAGGTGAGCAATGTTACAGTAAGAATGCTGGTGATATCTTTCGTAATAACCCTGATGATAATTCTCATGGCAATGATAAATATCGTAACAATATTCAGCTCCAATCTTCATCAGCGGCGGAGCTTCGCCGTGGCCTCGAAACGCTGAACGCTTCGACGGTGACCAGTGCTAAGCGGGCACTCGCCAACCTCGGATCACTTGATGGTGAGGCGGGATTACGGTATTCAATGACATGAATTGATGGCGTTTAAACTTTCCGGATTACTGTATTTAGCTATCGATTGATGCAATTTTTACAATTTATGTTGCCACTGGACACCAGCATAATTGCGGTAACATTGGCTATTTATTTGCATTATATTTACAATGTCCTGGTTGCAGGCGAACTTGAACAGGTGGCGGTTCGCGCTGTCGCCACACTCGATTCTGCCTTCCTCGAGCTCGCCAGTGCCCCTGCCAGTGCTCCAGTGAGTAGTTGGTGCTCCGTGTATTTTACAAATTCATTTCTCTTCGGTGCATCGGTGAGTCTCATTAATTGCAGGCACTTCTGCCGACGGCGATCAACGGCGTGCAGGCGCACCTCGAGCAGGCCACGCTGCTGGGAGAAGCCCATCTGACCAAGTGGGGGGATTTAGGACTTACTGAGTTTATCGTTAGATTTAAGACTTACGTTTATCGCGCCTTGCTACTGCTTTTAGTACATTTAGTAATGCTAAACTTTTGTGCATCAAAAATTGCAGATTCTGTGAGCGCTTGGCACGCACGATGCGAGCTCGTGTCCCCGTCGACGCTCCCTATGCACTGAGGTGAGAGGATTACGGTAGATCTTTCAAATTTGATTTTTCCCGCCTTTCAGACTGGTACAATCGCTGTCGCGCATTCTCGCATCGCGCCCCGCCTCGCCCGCCCTCGTACCCCTCGGCGACGCCATGCGACCCCTCAAACACGCCATCCTCTCGCAGGTATACGGTACCTTTGAGCACTTGTCAGTTTGCGATCGGTAATCCTAAATAAGGATGCAACAATCAATTCTACATTGCAGTCGCTCACGCGCCTCCACACCCTCATCAACCAGCACGATCTCGCGACGACTGCTCCCAATTCGAGTCGATTCGTTGAAGTGGTCAGTCCATTGTTGTGCTTTCCTCAACTACGGTATAGTAGTAGCACTATTCAGAAAATATTGATGATCGATATAGACTACCCATTGTCCATTCAGCGAATCATTCATTTATGCACAGTCGGTGTGGGCGTGATGCGCGTGGTTTTTGGGATACTAGGATTTGCGCTCGGACTGCCCCCCTATGGCCCATAGGCTATGGGCTGGCATTGATGATGATGTCAGTATCCATCACAGCCCCGAAGAGTACTTATCGTTGTGAAGCTGCTCTCTCTGGTCCCCTAAATAGTCGATAAAATCTAAAATGTGCTTGTTTAGCTGAACACGTCGCTGGAAGAGGAGCTGCGTCTCGTGGAATGGGATCCCGAGCTTCGCGTCGATGCAGCGAAGAACATTGCCAAGTGCATCGACCTCGTTGGACAGAAGATCGAGGCTGCCCTACGGTAAATGGGGATAGTAGCTCGCGAAATTTCAGTGGAGACGATTAAAAATACTGGAAGAAGAGCTATTGTTTGTTTTGTTTTTTTAAAAATCTAATTATAAGTGATCTATGTTTGACACCAACACACCTGGTTAACTATCTGAAAATGTTTACGAATGTTTCAGGGTTGTTTTATTTCGTTCATTTTTTCAAATATTTCTTCCAGATTGGATGCTGATTCATTGCTGCTCGGAGATCGCCTTTCGTCTGCACAGCACGCAAACTATCGACTACTTGAATCGGCACACTCCCTCGCAGGTACGGTATCCCTGCTCCCGTAAGGAGTCTGTCTGCGATCGATACGGAATCCCTCTGACAATGAGATTGAATTATGAATAATGAAAGAGTATTCGAGGCTTTTCAGGACACTGGCCCGCGCATGCTGAACCCCTGCATCGCGTGCACAGGTTGGACGATGTTTCTCTTTTTTTTACCAAGGGAAACCCGGGGATTCGGTGCTTCTGCTAATTAGGATATCGGGATTGCTGAGCTCATCTGTAGTTATGCACTGCTTAGTATCGTAAACACATTATGAGATTAGTTTTCAAACCATTCGGCAATTATACAGCCTGAAAGGCTCTACATTTTCTAAACTCGGAATCCCGGTGATTCGATGCTTCTGTCAATTAATTTGTAGCGATAATTCAGCTGATCTGTAATTTCTCAGCCTTTTTTTATCCACCACTACAACAACACTGATTCAAAAACACGTTGCGATGGCTGAAATAGCAATTGATGCGATCACTAAATGTCTGCTTCAGCGAGGCGACGTCCTTAATGGTGACGGCGGTGCGGGACGCCATTGCGACGATTCTCGCTACGCTTCACCGAGAGGCCATTGGAGGAGGAGGAGGAGGGGCCAGGAGGGACTGCTCGGCATACATGCAGGTGGGTGGCGAGGGGAACATATTCACGGTAATCATGGTGGAAGCTCGTGATTTTTTCCGATTAAAAATTTGATATTTTTTAGTCGCAGACACACTGATCTATTAATATATCATTTAGAAATGGCAATTCTGATACGTAAATCCGCAGTGTCCTTGGCAAAAAAAATGGTTACATCAATACGAATATTTGAGTGGGTGTGGTGGTGTGAAACGACTTTCTATCATCCTCACACACTATTATTCTCGAATTAGGATAGGGTGTCGCGCCAATTCACCGTGTTGAATTTTTTTTGACTTGTTCGATGAAAGGAATATAAATGTGGGTCACAAGTAAAAAAAGACGATGGTTACAGGAGCTCGCAGCGTATCTCGGGCGCGTTGGAATGCACGCCGCTCATGCGCCATCGTCCCTTGGAAGGTATGGATACATATAATCAATAAATTTAATCATTAATTAATTATGTAAATCAACAATATAATGAATAAGTATTTACGGAGAAAGTACCGCAAACCTTTCCTATGCTTGAAGTTCCGGTGGTTTGTGACGAGAGAGATGCTCTTCGATCTGACTCGTATAATTTAAATAATTGAATGAATATATGAAGCCTGTAGATCCGACGTGCTCTCGTCGCTGTGCGAGACGACGCTGGCGGCCTTCCTCGTACACGCCTCACTCGTGCGCCCACTTGATGCAGGGACGAGGAGGCAGTTGAGGTGAGGGGGGAAGAGGAGAGAAGGGGAGGAGGAGGGGGAGCGAAAGGAGTAGATGGGTGAGGACGAGGAAGTGCGAGATGAGGAAAGAGGCGAATGGAGGAAGATGGGGGTAAGGGTGGGAAGTACAGTGTGAATGAAAGTAGAGGAGGGAAACACGTAGAGTGTGAACAGGTGGAGGAGGCAGATGGGGAGGAATTAGAGAGAAGAAGAGGAAAGACTATCGTCGCTTCAGATCCGACCTCGTCCGTCTACTGGGATCGCTGGACGAGCTTGGTACTCCCGTTGGCTTGGCTCCTTTCGCTGCCCGCGCCGATGAGGAGGGAGACGGTGTACTCGCGAGGCTATTCACCTGCGAGTCCAATGAGGTACACTGCACTAATTCAATTAGATTGGTTTAATGAAACTGGGAATCACCGGGTTCATGATCAGGGTTTGCTTCGAGGAAAGAAAATAGCATGGAGCCAATTCCTGTCCATGCGATAAAGGCAGTAATGACTCGAATACCGCCTAGTTTTTTTTATCTTGTAAAACGACGGGAGGAAATTTTTTTCACAGCATTATTATTGTTGTAGCGACATTACGGTGGAGTCTCATCGGGTATTCCTCATTTGTTGGGATAATATCCTATCCGAGTGGCAGTGAATCTCCTGTTTGTTGTGAGGTGATGTATTCGCTCTCCGATCAGAAAACATTTTGCCTAGTTTCGCTAATTTATATAATAAGTCATTGTTTCAACGTTGGCGAGAACGCATGCCAATAGTGGTACAGCGAAGAAAAAGAAATTTTCCGGTCTAATTTCTGATTACAGGGATAAAATGATGGTCCTATGCGAGAGATAGCGTAATACGAGAGACTGATGCTTGCTGTGTCGGCCTCTCGTTTTACATGATCTATCACGAACTGATTTTATGTCAACCTCCTCTATACGATTCGCTCCTTTGCAGATGGCCTATCCTCTCGCTCCTTCCTCATCCACTGCCTCGTCCTCGTCTTCCGTTCCGCCCTGGCTCTTCATTCACTTCCTCATCCAGGATTCGCCGCCCGACCTCATGTCCCCTCAGGACAGTGTACAGTACACCAAGGAGGAGTACGCCAGGTCAGAATGTCGATGGTGGGGCAGATCTGTAACTATGTTCAGATGGGTGCTGGAACAGGCGGATTCTGAGCGCCTGAAGCTGCTATCCGGCCTTCTCGATGCTTACACGGGTGCTGTCGTTCAGAAAGGTTAGGAGGGGAGAAAGAGGGATAAGATGGAGATATTGCTTTTTTTAAATCATAAATAAGAATAGTTTCGTGAAACCTACAAACATTTTCCTTATAGTCTCGGCGGTTATAACGTAGCGGATAAGACACTGGAAAACATAACGGCCGTAAGAGAGAGAGAGAGAACAACTATGCATATTTGAGCTAACGGTGCAAAATTAAGAGAACAACTATGCATATTTGAGCTAACGGTGCAAAATGTGCACCGGAAACACATCTTATTACTGCGTTTATCACGTCGGATGAATGGCGTCTATTCTGTAACTGGTTCTATGGCAAAACGAAATAGGTTAGGCTCACTGCAGGATTGTTGTTGTATTTTATTTACTAATAGATACCTGCACCATATTAGCCATACCTGAGCCTGCAAATAATTAATGGTTGCAACACCGAACTGCCGGGTTGCCGCGCAAAAATACATTGAGTGCTAAAAACCTTATCGTGCAATTTCAGGAAGCACGACATACGTCCCCAACTACCCGCGCATCGTTGAAATACTCGATGCCGCCAGGAAAAGAACAACAACGAAGGGTTAGTAGAGCGGTTACGGTAGATTGATTGTACGGCCCAGAATACATTGTATCAGATCTAAACAGAAATATATAATGTTATTTATTCCTTGCATATTAGCATTGGTGAAATGCGTTATCTCCATCATATGTGCTTTGATTGTATATTTGATTTTTGTATTGTATTTTCCCTCGTCTGTGATAACACTGTACAAATGGGTAGTGGTTCAGAAGGAAATGATAAAGTTATTGAGCCTTTCGAATCGTTCAAACGTCCTCTGGTCGATGACCTCGTGGAGCTATCGTTGGAGTCTGCATTTGAAGGCCGACAGAAATCACTACCGTACCCTCCGAAGATAGCACTGAACTCGTTAATCGCAGACTGAACTCAGCCCCATGGCGCTGGCACGCCAACTGGCGCGTGATCTCATCGGCGAGTTGCCGTTGTCGTCGATTAGTTTCGCCTTCGCCTACGGATCGGGCGTAATCCCGCAGGTACGGTAGTTCAGGCGGTCGATGGCTGGGTTACGGTCGATCATCGCTTCAGGAAGGCGAAGATCCCACGCAGAAGATGGTCGACATCGTGCTGTGCACACGCAATGCCGCTACATTTCACAAGTATACGACTCCGGGCTGCGATTACCGTAATCCTCCTTTCCAGGGAAAACGTGGAGCGCAACCCCGGCCACTACTCCTGCGTCAGAAAGTTTGGACCACGCGCCATGTGCAGGTTACAGGTGGGATTTGATTTAGGGGAGGCGTGAATATCGTATTTCTGGCAGCAATACGTACAGAAGCTATAAATTGAATGGCTTGGTTACGGAAGCTTATGGCAATGGTAATTACTGTTTGTATAGAACGAGAGGAGGCTTGAATACGGTAGCTATTGGTAATGATAATTCCAGAATTCGGCCGCCGCGGTGTACTACAATACGCACGTGCGCACGCCCACGGGACGCCTCATCAAGTACGGTGTCATCGAGCAGGAAGCGCTCAAGGTTGGAGGAGCCGAATAAACAACTTAATCGCTATACTTATTCAAAGTAATATTTTATATGTGCCCGATATGGCAAAATATTCCGGGATTCTATATTCCTATGTTCGCAGGCCGATCTGCTCGACTGGCGGTGGCTCTACATCGCGGGACGCTTGCACAAGCCCGTCGTCGACGTGAGTACTTCTAGAGAAACACCAGGCCTTTCGTTTCGGGACTCCAATACCTTCAGATCCTCCCCTGTTCGCCGGAAGTCGAGGAGTGCATCAAGGTCAATCGGCTGGCCGCTGTACAGGTTCGAATATTGATTATTGATTATTTTTTATTGATGATTTATATGTTCAACAGAAAAATATCTGTCCTCAGGCTGCTCTCCTCCTCCTGCCAGACACGTTCACGAACGACGAATTCTTCCAGAAGATTGTTTCCCTGTCGTATAACGGCGATTTTCGTATGCTCATCGGCGAGGATCGAGGGAAGGTGAGGAGGGAGAAGCCATTGTTAAGGAAAAAATACGTTTGAGTAATATTTGGAGGTACGCAATTTCCACAACCTCAGCATGTAGCGAAACCTTGAATGTTTCGGGTTGCAAGCAATTAAAGAAGGAGTAGGAGCAACATTTCAGATTACGGTGACCATGGAAATCAGACCAGACTCAGGCGAAAGTGCAAGTGCACTTTGGCCTGAGTCTGGGAAATAGTACACTTTTGCCACAATTGCCCCAGCTGTTTTACGATTACGGAATGTTGCTCCTACTCCTTTAAGCTTATATCTTGAAGTGATTGGAGATCCGGAATGAGCGGAATACTAATATTTTCCGAGTGAAACATGCCTTCGAACTGTAGTAATTTTGGGATGTTTAAAGCCAGATCGACGCCAATTGCGTATTATTTGAAAATGACAATACGTGAATAGCTTGCAGCTCCGAATCAGCGGGTTTTTTCGATGTTCAGACAGCACGCATATTTTCGTCCCGAAAAATTCAACCTGTAATGGCGAAATGCAACCTTTCATGTGGTTTCTAAGCATTTACTTCAATTTTCCGGCGGAAATATGATTTTTTTTGGAAATTTAACCCCTCCTCCACTTTTATTTCCATTCCAGATCGCCAAGATAGCGTCGGGCAACGCGGCGGAGCTCGAGGAGATCTACATGCCCCTGCTGCAGGAGGACAGCCGAGTCGCCGTCCAGCCCGGCAATGTCATACAGGTGGGAGGGATAGAAGGGAATGGGAGGACGACAGGCAAAACGGTGTAATTGATGGAAGTCTCCCTATTATTTGACCCTGAATTCGTGGATATTCGAAATGAAGAGGGAAGAAGGAACTCGCTGTTTTTTTTATATCGAATACGCTGCGTATATTGTCCTTTCATCAATTTTCCGCTAATTCAAATGATGCTGGGCCACCAATCCGCCGGGTTTCGGGGGAGCGAAGGAGAGAGTGGAAGGGACGGAGGGGAAGAGGGATCGGAGAAGAGAATGACAATTTGGTTCTCGTTGCAGGACGCATCGACCACCGCTGTCTATCACCGCCTGAACATGCTTCCATCAGAGGTGGGCATGTTTTTTTATGATGTCGCTCTCTCTCTTTCCGGGCGATTAAATATCAGACTTGTGGTGTATAGAGATGAGGTAGAATTATATATGTCACTGAATGGCAGTGCGATCTAGGAGGCGGAATTGTTACGTCCGGACTTGGAAAAAAATGCGCCCCATTTATACGAGCGTTGCAGGTCCTCCAGCGGCTCGTCAAGCACTGGAACAAGACGGAGAACCACATGAGCGACGCTGAAGAGGTGAGCGGGGGAAGTGATTGTACTTGAAATACGGTTGCTAAGTAACTAATTAAATTGAACGTGTGGCGAAACTTGACGTGGTTATGTGCGATTTCGACGATTTTGATGTATTGAAAGCGGAGAAAGGCGTAAGGAAAATAAAATTGTCTTGGTAAACTTCAGAAGCTGTGATAAATACCCTGGCGACTAGCTTATTTTTATATGACATGAAAACGTGAGATGAAAACTCCCTTTTTTCTGGACGACCACAGTCGAGTTACTCGACTGGTGTCCAAATCCCGATAAATCGTTTCACCGATTACGTTTTTCTTTCAGATTTATTGGGAATTACAAAACGTACGATACAATCAACGAGATCAATGAAATTATGGGATGATGATGGTGAATTAGGATAACGAAAATGTCTAAATGATTAAAGAATGATATTTAACGATGATTGAATGTCGGTAGTTAGCAAAGGTTTAATGTCTACCACTTCTGGCTCTCCATGGTTCTGCTTCCATCAGAGGTGGGCATGTTTTTTTATGATGTCGCTCTCTCTCTTTCCGGGCGATTAAATATCAGACTTGTGGTGTATAGAGATGAGGTAGAATTATATATGTCACTGAATGGCAGT
>JACMIG010000010.1:66287-82658 GCA_014805385.1 Levipalatum texanum
ATACTACGTTTAGCAGGGGGCGGAGCCACCGCTTCCGGGCTTCACACGACGAAGTTGGTGCATAGCTTGAAACGTGAAAACCAGCCTTTCTTATTTTTTCTTTTTGTTACTATAATTATTGTTTGCGAAAATAGTACAGAATGCAAACAAAGCCGAAGCCGAGAAACCACTTTCAACTTCCAAGTGCCACCCCCTAAATTCAAAGCTCGTTGGATATTTTTTATGCATATGTTTGTTAAAAAAAGTTGTTAAAATATCTATTTTAGTGTGGGGAGCAATGGCTCTGCGCGGAGGTTCGTCGCTTCTGCGATCACTGGCTCGCATGACCAATGCGCATACTGCACCGGCCACTCGAGCGAACAAGTGAGGCTTTGACTTTCTTTCTTGCTAACGAACGAGTTTTTAAATGTCATTATCAGGCATCAGCTGGACTACAGCCTGTTCAATCAGTCGCGCGCGCATATGGTCGGAGATCTGCGCATGTTTAGCACCTCCCCTCGAGGTTTGTCTTATAATTGTTATTTGCCAGGGGAGTGTTCAGCCTACAACGTTGCGCGGGACCTATCCGAGGCCCTTAATCAGGAGATCGCAGCCGAGAAGGAGATTGAGGTCAGTCTAGCGTAGCTTTCCATGACAATGCGAGCGACCATTGCAGGCGAAGAATCCGGGTGCATCGCCGGCTCTTTTTCCTGGATTCACCGTGACGACTAAGGAAGCAGAAGTTCGTCTCACAAAGAAGTTCGGGAACGAGAGGTATGACGATTTTCCGTCGATTGGCATGAAGCAGAATAAATAATGCGGTGAAGGCATTCAAAATATAAGTGATCCCACTCTTTTGTTTCCCGTGCCGAGGAGAAACAGCGGCATCTCTTTCCGAATAAGATACAACCGTTACTCTTCGATTCAGGAAACGATCATATCAGGAATAATGTTTATGTCCTTATTTTTATGGCTCTTAAATTCTCGAATCTTATGTAGCATTCTCGTCGTGTTCAACGTGAACCATTCCGTCGACATCGCGGAGGACTACGATGGCAACGAGGCAAACGTAAGCTATCTTTGAACTTTAGAAGTACCAAAAAATCCCTGTCGTGAATTTCATGTCAACATCCCAAAGTGGTGCGATCGGATAAATTTTATATCCCGGGAAAATGTAGGCACGATTTTCCGTTTTTTTTCCAGGCACCTGTTCCCGTGGCTCTACCTCCGTTCACCATCGAAATCACCAAGGGCGACGAGCGTCTTTGCTTCAACCTCGAGCTCGTCGAGGCCGAAACTGCAGGAGAATGTATGTGATTTTCGTCGTGGTCTCAGGGCCTTATCGTAGTCTTTCAATCTGACGTTTTGACAAGGAAGAACTTTTACACAACTAGAAATATACAATAATGGCATTGTAAGTTGCATGACATTAATTAACCGGAAAGTGTTTAGTTTTTTTAAAACTTATATATTTCATTTCAGACGACTTCCAAGTCGAAGAGTTTTATATCGCTCCGGCTGCGAAGGAAGGTGATGAAGACGTCGCGTCTTCCGTGTATGCCACGTCTGGCAAGTACATTGACCCAGTGAGCTTATTGCTATTTTCAACGCATTATATTTCCCTTTCAGTCTATCCAGGATCTGTTGTACGTAAAATACCTCGAAGAGCGAGGATTCGATGGAGTTTTCCTCAGGTATGAATAAACGTTCGATAGTGTTGAATGATAACGAATCATTTTGAAGGAACCTCGTGCAGTTCGCCTCGTCTCACGAGCACCACTTGTACATCAGCTTTCTAAACAAAATGAAGTCTTTCATCACCAAGTGAGCTTTGGAATTTCAATTAGGCTCGACACTTGACCAATTTATTTGTTACAGGGCTTGATCGTGACTCCAGTTTTAGCTATGCCTAGTATAATATAATTCACCAAAATATCACTAGCCCACACTGTTAGGAAGCCTCATTGTTTTGTTGAATGTTGTGTTTTGTGCCATGTGTTCGATGAATTATTTTGATGCAAAAGGAGCGGAATGGTGACACCGAATGCGGGGGAAACTTTGGGTCGAGTATTTAATTATCGCCCATAATGACCTTCCTATTTAAATAGGAATTTTTGCGGGCAAGCGATCTATGTCTCTTAGTTCGTCTTCATTACAACTTTTTATCGCTTCTTACTCATCAGATTAATTTTTTGGCATGTGTATCAGGAGTATCTGCCCCTCGTCATTGCTTATCCGATGCTCCGTGAATATCATAGGAAATGGGAGGCGTTACCCCTAATAGGAACTGCTCTCGCATATCTGGAATCCCATGACTCCTCCCCCTTCCGGGCACCCGTCTGCTCCTCCTCCCCGATATCTTCCGTTCGAACACTCCGCCATTCTTGGAGAGTCTGGGCTCGCTCACGACACCTCTTCGTCTGCCATCCAATAATGATTTTATCTCCTGGCTCCTTAATTGCGCTGCCAGAAATAATCGTCTTTCCCTGTGTGCGTTACTTAGGAAGGCACGCAGACGAGAAACTTCCGGCCATTTCGAAGCCTAATTTAAACGGCCCGCCCCCATGAGTGGCAGAGTAACAGGCTCGCCCTCCGTTCCTTGTACGCCTTCGTCTCGTCGTCTCTTCCTCGGACGCCCTCTCTTCCACCCCAACAGGGACACCATTTCACCTGCACCTACGTTGCAATGCGAGTTCGTCGCTACTGTACACACGTCAGAGCAAGGGTCTCTCCGTTTATTGGAAGAGCTCTTCATTTCGTCTCCCATTCCGCTGGTCTCAAACGAGTTCTCCTTCTGTGGTCTTATTAGTCCCTTCTCTGATGGTGGTAAATCCTTGGGAGTTTGCATAATGCGGGGCCATCTACTTTAAGTAGGGATGGAATTATTTGCCCTTCAGTGCCTCGGGCGTCACGGGGCATCTGCAAAATTGCAGAGATTGAGGCAGAGTTCCTAAATCCGGACGTTTATTCTTTCATCCTCCCCCGGAAAAGCTTCTTGACGTATGGGATTTCGTTCTCAGCGAAAGTGATATCGGATTATCAGGAGCCACGAAAGAATCTGGCCGAAAAGGTTGAGTACTTTTTCGGTTGCAGTATGCTGCGGATATCGTTTATTTTGTAAACAATTTGGCCCAAATTCAATATTTGAAGGAGTACATAGGAACTACGCTGTGCTCAACATGGTGTAGGAACCGTCGCCCTTTAGTATATAGTTACCGTACCTTACAGTAATTTTAACGCGGCGATGCTTAGTACAGGGCGTTGACCGCTCCGTCTCATTCTCCATCTTTGTACGAATTGAGCTTGAAAGGCTCGATCTTCAAACGTGACAAATTGCGAAATAACATACTGGTGATAGGAAATTGGATGATGTGCTTATATCGCAATCATTGCGCGGATAGAAATAACTCTTGCTTGGCCCAGTCAACATTGCTGACATTTCATCCGTTCTTTGCTCTGGAGAAGCTTTTGCGATATTTTAGCGTTTCATTTTCCACCTGTGTCTGAAGTTCAGAGGTTTTCAACATAGTTGCCTGCAGGATGCTGACCCATTTTTTGGCATGTTCTTCTAAAATGAATAATTAATCCAGTCTTCCGAAATACCGTTCATGAGTCAGCACTTTGATCACACTTCCGCTCGAGCCTAGCGGTCTCGAAGGCAGACGCCCTTTCATCGCACATCCGGCACTCCGCTGTCTGCCCTTGTAATCCAGCACAGTTCCCAGAAAACTGGGCGTATCACTTCAATTTTACAAGGGTCGGAAAGAATGTCTACGTCGGTGAAATAGGAGATCCAGCGCAATGCAGTAAATGTCGTCGTTTCGAAGTTACTGTACGTCATAGAGATGTTCCAGACGAGGTTTACATACGAGCTTTCGTTGGTTATGTTTTTTTCTACCCGTCCTCGCTTCACTTCTCATTGTCCATACGTCATCGAGTCTGCTGTTATTTCTTATCCACCATTCCATTCCTCGTTGATCGAAGATTCCGCATCACATTGTAATCCGTTGTTACGGTAACTTCATTCAGGAGCATGCTCCTCACCCTGTGGGTTCTCTTCTCTTCGTCTGTTGCCTGTGGGGCTGCCCCGTCCCCTCACTTCCTCCTCCCTGGCCCCCCTTCACCGGCGAACCTTCCTCCCTTCGCTCATGCTCTCCACGCCCATCCCGTACTGGGAGCTGCCTTCGCACGACACACACCCGAGGTCTCAATCTTGTCTTATCCCCCAGACTAAATGATTTCTCAGGATCGCTGCACCCTGCTGAAGGGGAATACTGAGCTGGAGGTAAGAGTCTGGCAGGAAGAGAGGAATACAGGAGAGCTTTTCAGTTCTCGCAGGAGCTCCGTAACACGGTTGTGGGGGCGGGGAAGCGCGTGGAACTGGCGTGTGAAGTGAGCAGTGCCCCACAGGTCAGTCCAATCCCCTCCCATCCCACCAACCATCCCTGTCCAGGCTGTCATCGTCTGGCTGCACAACGGCCAAGTTGTCCAGGTCAGCGAAGGAGCACAGGAGGAGGAAGCCAATGGACGCAGCGTCGGATCGAGTTAGTGACCTTCAGACTGCCCTGATATCATTCTCAACCAACTTCCGCTCGTCATAGATCAGCCCTTCTTCCTTCGTAGGGGTTCCAGATTTCTCCGTAGATTAAAGATGAAGAGGAAAGGAAGGGCTTAGGGAAGACCTTTTTCGTTCTTAAAGGTTTCACAGCTCTCTCTCTCCCTCCACCGTCAGACTAGACTATACGGGGTCCATCATCAAAAGTGCTTTGGTCCTCTTTCGGGGGTGGGCGCTTCGAGGCGGGAGAATAACAACGCCTTCCCTTTGTCATGGTTTTAGTCATCCAGAGAGGGATCTCCGATTTCATTATGCGAACTTTTGCAGAGATCATATTTCAGAAAGCTTTTGGGGAAAAGCAGAAAAGCGGCCCGGATTATCCCCAAGGAAAATACGAACAGGGACGGGGTTCCAAAGGCCACTGACGCTCTATTGAACGCCAGCTCAATCGGACATTTAATCTTCGAAGATGTCTGAAACGAGGAATTTTCGGAAAAAAACACCACTCTTGTGCACACAATGAGAGAACGATCCAGTGGAGGGATTGCAGTTAGAATGACATTGGACTACAGAGGAATGGCGCACAATCCCGTCTCTCTACAGGCATCGTCACTTCCCGCCTCTCGATCCCCTGTGCCTCGTCTGCCTCATCAGGGGAGTACTCTTGTGTGGCCCTCTCCCCCTGCTCCACTCCCATCACTTCCTCCGCTGTAGTAGTCGTCAAGGAGAATCCCGCAGCCGAACACGGTACTCTCAACCTAAACATCCTAAAAAATAAGTCGAAGATGTTGGGTTCCCGTCAAAAACCAGGATCTCTAATTCAGCCTGCATCCCTACTCGCGCCCCTCCGTCGATCTCAGTCTTCACGGTGGCCCGGATCGAGCATCCGTCCAATATCGTCCAGTTCATGTGCCGGTACGCCCCTCCCTCCATCCTCCCCTATCCCCTTTCTTCAGTACGGAGTCCTCCAATGCAAGTATCTCCTGGGAAGCTGCAGACGAAGAGGGAGCGTGGCTGCCCATCGATGGAGCACTCGGAATACAGGTGGAACATGACTCATTTCCTGTCTGACAAAACAGCCCATCCGGAAACATGTTTGACTCGGACAGGAAGCATGACTTCTTACAAATAGTCCATGCACTTTAGCGGGACATCTTCAACACGCGAAGAGCTCAGAGATTACTTGTTCAGAATCGAGGCTTGACTCGATGATTGAGAAGAATATTGTATGCACATGCTGACGATGTCTGAGTGAGCTGAAATTGTAGAATGGAGAGAGGTCATGCATGCAAATGCCGCTCCTTGACATTCATTTGTTCCTGCTACTCGCAAATTAACTCGTTCGATAGCACCCGATATAAATAGCACTTCATTCTCAAAAGGATAGCAGAAAATATACGCATGTTGGGGTGTCGATAATTGACCTCGATGCACAAGACTCAAGAATACATACTTGTTTCAGGTGATGAAGAACGGCGACCTCATCGTCGATCCGATCATCGCTGGAGGGGAGGACGTTGTCAGTCTCAACTATCGGTACGGGAAATAGGACTATTTAGTCCACCGCAGCTGCTTCATGAACAGAATGACACAAAAATAAACATTGCAGCTGCACGGTGCGCACGGCCTCGGGAATGGCACGCGAAGATGCCTCTTTCCTCGCCGCCGAGGCTGAATGACAAGATCTCGAGAGCTTAGCTCGATCATCCTCCGACCGCATTGTTCTTGTACCTGTCATAAGCGTAAGTAAAGCGAAAGCATGAATGGATGTTCTACGAACATTCCCACAAAGGTTCCCACAGCATTCCAGACCAGATAGAACCTTTACGTTTACTTTTTTTCCCACAAAGCTTGTCTGATACGCAGTGTATATTTTAATTTGATACTCCAACTTTCTCAAGATCTCTCCATAATCTTCCCCATTGTAATACAAACTGATGCATGAGAGAACGCCATCTGAACGTTTATAAACGAGCGATAAAGGTATTGTCCTGTTTATCAACTGTCAATACCAGATATAGAATTCCTAGTGAGAACACAATACAGAGGTAGTATGTTAATTCGGATTATTGTTTGTTGGTTAGTAACCGGCAACCGCTAATACGGTCTCATGTTTTTTGATAACTTTGAGCAGAATGTCTTGTGCAACTGGATAATTGGAACTGGAATGCTCCAAATTGGCCACCAGATTGATCGTAGTCTCTCATTGATTGCAACGGGAGATACAGGCTCATCAGATAAGAGAGATAGCTATGTATACATTTGTAGGAGTAAGATAATTCTTCTCTTGTTAGAATGGGATCTTGTCAATCGTCCATAACGTCGGTTCGGTTAGTGCTTGGGAGCGTTAGCCCACATGAGGTGGTTCTTGATGGTGCTATTGAGGATGGCCAGCCAGCTGGTCAGATCTTCCTTGCAATCGGCAGCGATCATGACACTGAAACAGAAATATCAATCTATGAATGAGGCATCAAACGAACCGCAGCCTGTCGACGTTGCTCTTCTTGCTGTGTCTTCCGTCTTCTGCCTCGTCATCGTCTCCACTTGGGACCCACACATCGACGTGGAACGAATTCGGGAACGATGAGAGCTGCAATTGCCGAGGAATAACCTCATTTGAAAGCTCATCCCCACCTCAGCTTCTTGCTGGACTCCATTGGATGCACATGTCGATAGATCGATGAGGACGACCCAGTCCTTGGTTGTCTCGTCTTCGGGGTAGCGCCAGAACTTCATCTCCCCGTTCTCGAGCACACACCAGTACCGCGTCCACGAGCCCTGGTCCTGGAGAACGAGATTCGGTTTGGTGTCCTCTGGGATTCTTTCAAAACCTGTATGCGCTGATAGAGGGAGAGGAAGCCGCGATGGAGGACATTCCCCTTCTCCATGGCGTGTCTGAAAGGAAAAAGAAACTGCTCCATGTGTGTAGATCAACATTGAATGAAGCCTCCTCTTTCACCGTTGCCATAATTTTATATTTTATTTTCACAGATCATGTCCGAATTGCCTTTCTCAGGTACCGGACTACCATTCAAGGGGTCCAGGACGACTAGCAAAGAAACGGATTCTTAATCGCGTTCCCCATTCTTTTTCATGGCGGTACACCTCTTGATCTTGAGCTGAATGGTGCCCTCGAGTGGGTGCATGGCATCCTGCAGGACGAACTTGCGCCGATCGACGCTGTTGATGTCCAGCGCTAGCCTGTACAATTCTTAGTTCCGATGAAAACAGTGAAGGAAGCACCGTCCGAGCATCGTGAAGGCGGTGTCGTTCGGGTTCGGGAGGTATTTCATCTCGGACGGAGAGTCGCCTGCCGAAGATCCTCCGCCAGGGAGGAGGGAGGACAGGACTCCCTGTAATGGAACAATGAAATTATCGACGTGAAGCTGTCCCTTTCGGTTTTATCTTTTCACATCGAATGAATCCTCTACGTCATGTTCGTACCTTCTTCTTCTTCTGAATTGTCGATCCCTTAAGCTTGAACTTGTCCTCGTGAGTGATATCCTCACGGCGGAAGCGCTGAAATCGTGCCAGGAGAAGGAATCGTAGGGACGGCGCCACTCACCAGCCCCCACACTTCCACTGCACAGCTGAAGTCGGGTGGGAGTTGCTCTAGACGGAGGTACTGTGCGAACTCGAGGGTTCCCTGCAGACTTTGGTTCCTCACGAATCAACTACCAGTATACCTTCTTCCTGAAGGCGTCATCGCTGCTGAGGAGTGCCGTGTGGTGCACCTGTGCACGATTACGGATAAGGACGATGAAGTAGTACACGGTGCCATCTGGAGGTTGTCGGTTAAATCGATGAAGATGTTGTTGATACCTGGTGCGGATCCGATGGTCCCTCCGTTGACGTCGCGTGCAAGATTGACGGTAATAGAAGAGATGGCCATGGCTCCTCGCGGGCCTTCCTTGGGCTGCACATCGTTCCTGAAGAAGAAATAAATTCAGTATCTGCTTGTCAATGTATCATGTAAGATCAAGCGAGCAATCTTCTCCGATACACACCTGACATTCTCGATCTCCTTGAGCAGTGATCGCCGTGTCTCAGAGGCGATGAGAAGGGCTCGCTGAGCGTCCACCTGGAGGAAATCATGCGTCTCTATGGAAGGAAACATCATACTTCTTCACGCGATCCTCGGAACTGCGTCTGGCGACAGAAGGAGAGCGCCCTCGATGCCTGCGTGATCTGTTCCTGCTGTACGATAATCGCCTTCTGCAGGCGCGACTGGAAAGGGAAGAATTCAATCGGAGTGCCACAACATCCTCAACCTCCTCAGCGCGAATCTCCTCTCTGTCCCGCAGGGTTCTGCTCTTGGCGGCCGCACCAACGATTTGCTGAGGTGATATGGCATCTCTGGAGCCTCGCTTATCTACAACAGGAATGTGACTCTTCTTCCGATCAGGACGCCTACCAGTCACAGTCTCGGCCCTCCTCTTTCTGTAGAAGGAGACAGTGTGAGCGAGGCCCGCAGCGGAGTCTTGCATCGCCTAAGTGGATCTAGTCGAGGATTACAACTGGTTGCTCACAGCATTATCTTCTTCATCTTGATCACGAATTGGTGCGGGCCGGGCAGCTGCCTTCTGGGCCTCTCTGGCCGCCTTCTGAGTCTCTTGTCTCTCCATTTCTTCCTGTCGCTCCCAGCTTCGTCGTCGTTCTTCTTCCTCCTCCCGTGCCTTCCTCTCACTCTCAGCCAGCCATTCCTCCGAGAGACGCTTCGCCTACATTTTGTTCATCGGTCTCGTTCACATCCAATATATTTACCTTGTTTGGCGTGGTGCTCGCAGGCATGAAATCGAAGGCGGCATCGATTATCCTGCTGGCTTCTTCGGTGCGCTGCAATCGAAGGTGACTCAAGAATTAACGAATTCTTACGTCATCCTCATCGTCGCTCTCTCCACTGGGCATGTCGCTGTCCGCGTCCCCTGAATCAGGGAAGGACATCCTCGGAGACTTGCCAGCCGGCGAAGAAGATCGTGACTGAAAGGGGTTTCCATGCACGAACGACTCGTCATGCACACCTTGACGGCTCCATCTCTCTGTTCGTAGTCGATCACTTCTCGCCGCTTCATTCGAGGAGTCGTCGTTTTCTGTGGAGTAATGTTTGCCCTCGACATGGCCGTTACCTTCTCGAAGGCCATCTTTTCGGATTCCTTCTGGTACTCTTCGCTCAGGGCAGCCGCCGATTTATCGGGATGCAGCGGTGTTCCCGTGGACGTCGAGAACTAGATAAGAAATATCATTCGAGCTCCCGTCCATTCTCTTCACCTCCCATCGATTCCTGAGGTTGGCGATGTTGGCTGCGCGGACATCCGGCCGCGTCTTCTCATTCCGATCAGCTCCCACCACAACTGGAGTCCCCGAAGCACCCCGCCACTGCGTCTTCACAACCTCTGAAATGATATGAAGAATGCATCTTCTTCTTTTGCAAACGCACCTTGCCGCGTTGGAGTGGTCTCTCCTCCCTGCTGCTTCGCGCTTGCCAGTCGAGAGTCCATGGATCGAACAGCGGGCAGAGAGGATGGAGTAGCCATTGGGCCACGGGGAATCTTGAGGGAGTCAAGGTGATCCATCCCATAATTAATCTCACCCCAGCCTGGCCTCGTCGCAGCTTCTCCTCCAGTTCCTTGCGGACGGTGGAGGCACGGGCACTGGAGAGGGCGACAGTACGCGTTGGAGAGTTGTGAGGAGAGCTGGCGTCGAGCCGTCGCGGAGGAGTCTAGAGAAGTGAGGATTTTGGCCATCTCTGATAGTTACTGTGGGAATCTGGGCGAAAAAGTGGCGAGCGGAACTCGGGGTGATCTGGCTCGGGCTGCTGGCGTAGTCTGTCGCTGAGCGAGCCGCTCTCTCCAATTGCGTTAGAACATCTCGCTGGGCTGAACAATTCCGCCTTGTTACACTATTAGAAACCAAAATGTGTCGTAAGAACTACGTGAATTTGAATCAAACTCTCACCCGATCCTTCACCGAAGACTGTCTTGGCGGGCGAAATTGACGAGATGTCGAGTGCTAAATAACTGATTGATAAGCAATCAGCACTCTGTGGCTCACGTATCGTGCGTGTGATGCAGGTCCTCGATTCAGCAACTATCGGCGACGACGTCTTCGGGTTCTGAATACCCTCATGATTTGAGCGTGGAAAGGCAACTCACGAATTGAACGGGCGAATGTGTTGTGACGCAAGTGGAAGGGCTCTGAACACGAGATGAATGTTATGTCAGGGCATGTCTTACATAAGGCTTTGGAGAACAGACGAGGTTGGAGCTCGACGTGTTGCGTGACTTGGACGGACTTTTCTAAAGCAAATATAGGTTGTAGGGCTCCTTTCTCCTAACATTTCAAGAAATAAATACCGCACTTTGGCAAATGTCTCAAGGCCGTACTCCTCTTCTTCTCCGATTATCGGCGTTATCATTTCGGTGACCTCAATGTTGGTTGGTGAGGTTCGAGGGGAATGGCAGAATTACCTCCCTGGGCGAGAAGGTGCCCGTTGTCAAGGTTCGCTCGTAGGAAGTGCTCGTCGTGGACTGAATTGTTTTCCGGTAACCAATAAGAGTGCGACAATACCTCGTTGTGCGATGCGATCGGATTGGCGAAGCGAATGCGCCGTTCCTCTTCGACGATCTCAAGCTTGGTCACGGATGTTCGCGTCGTCTTCGTGGGACCTGTATGTAGAATGTCGGAGATGTTGGTTTTCAAGACTCACTGATCGGCTTGGACGGCGACAATTCTCTCAATGGACTCCGACCAGCTGCAGGGGTGAAAAGGACGCCCGGGCGAGTCTCCCCGAAGCTGTAAGGGATCGGTTTGTACGAGGTAATTTTCCATAAATGTCTCTAACCTGAGGCGGGGACTGGTGCCCTTCTTGTAAGATTCTTTAGTCTTGGGGACTGGAGTAGCTCCCGCATAATCATCGTGTGCGTATTCATCCAGTGTGGCAGCGAGTGCGGAGAATCGAGAGCGGCGAGATTCCTTGTCTCTCTGAACCAATAACACTCTATCGAATTAGTATTTTAGAAAATACAAACCTCCAGTTCACGGGAGAATGAATCCTGCTTTTCTAGAGCGGAAGAAGAGATTCCCGTCAAGGAGGTGTGCTTAGTAGGTGTGGTGTCCAACATATCGGATTTATCACGCGTCATAGAACGATCTGCAATTAGTTTGTTACTCGTCTCCAAAAACGTATTTTCGCCTCCAATATCTCCGAGATAAAATAACTATTTTTTACAGATAAAATGCAATGAAAAGCGCCACAAGCCTGTCGTGCGAGACGAAAGGGTTGGTGCTTGGGGCAATAGGTGATAATAACATATAAACTCAAAACCAAATGTACCTGCAGAATGGCTATTTTCATCCAGTTGGTTCAGCTCGATGTAACGCTTGTTGGCGCGAGCGAGAATTCGCTGAATTACTCATTATTGAGACAATGATTACCTTAAAACCTCAGTTGCCTCGTCGAGGTCGCTCATTGTTTCCCTGAACGGAGGAAGGGGCAAACCTGAAACAGCTGGCTTCAAAAATTTGGCTATAAAAAGAGAAGAATCAACCTATACAACGGAAGGCCTGACATTCGCGCCGAAAACGTTTGAACTCACATCCCCAGTTTGGAAGGAAGTAGGAGCGGAACGCATTATTAAAATCGCGCCAGTACCGTAGTTTCAGTTTGGGATCGAGAGCCTTGTCTTCTTTCCTGCAGATTTGAGCTTCGGCGTTATTTCTTCCCTTGTTTTGAACTCTGCATTTTCATAACTCATCAATAGTCTGATCTGCCCCATTGTCTGCATTCTCCCGTTGTCTCCCGGTCGCCATCCTTCAAGACTCTCTTCTCCTGCCGACCCCGGCGTTTATCCCAACTCCCATATACTGTAAATCTTCACCTCTCGTGATCTCAAATAACTTGTTGTTTTTCTAGAAATGCCTCGACTGCTCGATGCTCGGCCTCTCAAGAACATCGAAGAGTTGTGGGCATGGGAAGAGCCGGAGATCGACCCTGTTCTGGATTTGGAGCGATGGAGAAGCTGCGCATCGGATGAGTCAGGCTTGGAAGCAGCGGTGATTACTCACTATCCGTAATGATAATGACAACGGTTTGTAGGGCAAGCAGTACATTCCGAGATTGACGCCCCTAAAGGAGATGCAGGAAACCGATGGAAACAGACAGCTGTGAGTCTCTGATCTTATCATGCACCACCGCTACAAAACTCCATGGTCACAATTTAGGATGTAAAAGAAGAGAATAATAATATATTATATTTGAAAATATATTTTTTATTTAGTTCATTTTCTGATCTAATTGTAAACGGGACGTGATACACTTCTGTTCCAGTTGGTTCCCGATGTAACACATCTGTACGACTACTTTGCGGATGTCTTGGCTGTGACCTTATAAAGAGAATTTTAGACCTTGCCGTCAAGAGCTCCTCGTATGTCACGACTTCATGGGCGGATACCACGACTACGAAAAGTGCGCTCCACAATCGTTCCACATTCCAGTACCGTATAATTCAGGCTCGCCGGAGCTCCAGTCGATGAACGGACCGCCTTCCCGTTCCAGTACTATCACTGGTGGCTCGCAGACTACTTCTGCTACTTCTCCCATTGCTTTGTGAGTCGCGGGAATTAATCTATTCTGGTAGATCAAGCCAGAGGTCCATTTTGAGATCACGATCCCTCCTCCGGCCTACACCGATCTCGCCCACAAGCACGACGTCCGCGTTCTCGGCACGCTGATCACGGAAAACGACGAGGGAATGGGTGAACTCTATTTCATGATTGCCACGTTCCAAAATCCCCACGGACTGAAGATAGTAGACCCCTATTTGATGTTACCGTAGTAATTGCAGCCAATCTGCGGACCATGCTGGCGGACGATGGGAGCATGGAAAGGTGAAAAGACATCCTTCCTTACTGATTGTGATGTGAAGGGCGGAACGATGATACTTTTCATCTTCTCCAGGGCAATCTCCCGTCTCGTCGCCATTACCCGGTCGTGGCAGTTCGATGGATGGTTGATCAATATCGAAAATGCGTTGGATAAGGAGGTTTGAAAGAAGAAAAGGTGGTATCCAAACACATTCTTGACAGATTGAATTCGTCGATCGCGTCCGAGTATTCGTCCAGAAGCTCCGTGAGGCTCTTCGCAAGGAATTGAAGACGAGAACTTTTGTCATTTGGTGAGTCGAACTAACATCAGTAGGAGTATTATTGTGTTCTCTAGGTACGACTCAGTTACGCACGACGGGGAGCTCGACTGGCAGAATGCGCTCAACGAGAAGAACTGGTAATTCTTTTCACCAGTGGTTCCAAAGTCGATGAGTTCAGCATGTACTACGATTCATCTGACGGAATCTTCCTCAACTACAACTGGAAGGACGAGCATCTCGAGGTTAGCAACTATTATTCGTCCTCGCTATTGTTTGGGAAAAGAATGATGCGAACGTTAAGCTGAAAAACACCGAGTGAGAACAAACCGACAGTTACAGACTCATCTTTTTGCCTAGATAGCGAAACGGCGCATCGCCATCGTTCTTTCCCCGACACTAATAACTGTTAGCCTTCAGAAAAGTGCGGCATGCGCTAGTTCGGCGTGCCGGGGCAATTCGAGTGTCTTCGTCGGCATCGACGTCTTTGCAAGGGGATGCGTTGGTTTGCCTAACATTAACCCGCAGCTGAATTTCGTGTTAAGGCGGTTGGGATTCATACAAATCGGTGCAGAAGTGCGTGGAGGGCGGCTTCTCGATGGCCATATTCGCTCCGGGATGGTACCAGGAGTGCTTCCCCCGGGACCAGGCAGTCGAGAACTCCTTCAGGTACAGAGTATGAAGTATAGACGACGGAAAGATCGAAGCGGAGAATACGCTTATCCCGCTCTGTCAAAATACACCATTTTTTTAGCAGATACCCAGCCTACAGACAAAAGGGCAAAGATCTACAGCATTATGAGCGTGTTCTCTGCACCATCCTTTAGCTCGACGTAATCAGGCCAATATGAATTTGTAGATTCTGGTCGTCGATCGGGCGGGAGTGGCCTCATCGCCGTCCCATCGCCGCCCTTCCCATTACGACGACTTTCTGCAACGGATTCAGCGAGGTTGGAAAAGTGAGCTGTCTAATAACCTTGGAGAATGTTGTTTTCTCAGCACTTCCGTGTGTCGTCAGTGGATCTGCAGCCGCAGTATCCGGTGGAGGAAGAGAAGGCCGAGCACAGCGAGGAGAAGGGGCCGACCATGCGTCCCACTCCCCATGGACTGCTCCTGAGTCAACCCGGCGAATACGTGTACGGCGGACTTCTTCATTAATCATTGCCGATCCCAAGGGCTTCTATCATCTCACGCAAAAACACGAGTATTCTACCGAGACTTCGCCTCACGACTCACATCAGCTACACGTGAAACGACTGTAGAACTGATAGAACCAGAACTCGCACTGTCATAAACATTTTCGATGCGTGACGATAAGAAGCACTGTGGTGGTCCAAAATGTTACAACGACGTTTGGCCTTACAGCCTCTTCCACACGGCTTCCCTCCCCATGGGCATGCAGACGACTCTCCGACTCGAATCCAACAAGGCCGATACCGACGCCTTCGAGATCTACCTTGGAAAGGGTGCACTTTTTGGAAGATCCATGTTGAAGTTCTCTGACCCGGACCACCCACGCTGGTGGTCCTTGTAATCCCTTATGCTATTGAATCTATTAAGAGCACCGAAATGGTCTAATGTTTTATTCACTCTCTTTATGGATGTACGCGAAATAATACCCTTGCAGTTCGCTTGAACTGCACAACGAAGCCGTCTCCGGATGGTTCCAGCGCGAGCCATGTCTTTCGGGTACCGAAGAAAGACTGCGAGGTTAGCCAGTTGTATGGGACATGCTTATCTTCTTCGTATTCAGATGACCTTCAACGAAATCCGAGTTGTGACGTCCGTACCGAACGTTCTTCTGAAGACATTCGACCTCCGTTGATGGAAACTGGAATAGGGCTGAATTTGATGACTATTATTTACGAGGTGTTTACATGCAATTCCGATGATTTTTCTGGTCACGTCCTAATAAAAATACGTGTTTCTTATATGCTTGTTGCAAAACAACTTTATTGAATGAAATCAGGACAGGTACAAGTGAAACAGGGCTGTATACTGTAATGGTGCATGGCTACTACTTGGTGTTTTTCTCAAGCTTGCATAAAGAATGGGGAGTGGAAACTCGTTTCAATACGATGTTATGTACATTCTTCATGTGGGAGATTTCTACGGGTTCATGAATTTTGGAAATTTTTGCATTTGTTAGTAAAGAGAGAGCCTATCTGGCAGTATGGAAAAGTAAAAAGAGGATGTTTTCTCAAGGGATGGGGAAGAGTCGAAAGATTTAGTGGGTATTTAATTCATATTTAGATAACACCTAACAATCACTACGTGGAATGCCAAACAGAACAAAACGAAATTGGATTACACAGCGTTTGTCGAAATGTTGACCGATGCGTGGGGTGAGGACCTAATATTAGAATTGGAGAGTGGCCGTCTGATGCGTATTGTTGTGGTCCTTTAGCGTTCCCAGCGAACTGTTCTCTCTCCACCGTATAAAACAGGAGTTCGGAACGGCTCGAGTACCAACACAATACGACGACACGCGCAAAATTTCAAGACAACAAATAGAGATGCAGCTAACACTACGATGGAACTCAGTCCAAGCGTGGACGGGGGAATGGAAGGGGGGGGGGGGGTCGTGGTGAGGGCGGCGAAATCCTTCACGAGGGGGCGGGCGGCCGGGATCGCGGCCGCGGCACCCCCGGCGGCCGGGACGGGGTGCCAGGGGATTCCGCCAGAATTTTGTGGGCA
>JACMIG010000011.1:0-22762 GCA_014805385.1 Levipalatum texanum
CGAAAAATCGGGCGACCTTTGAACTTCTATATCTCACCAAGAACAGATTTCTCGCACCTAAGTAACATCATTCCGTGATCCCCTCGACGTCCCCTTTCCAACGGTGTATTGCATGCCCGGATCCCTTTGGGCCGGCTCGGGTAGTTCCCTTGTTAGGTGCTTAGGTACTTGCACAGGTTCTTTGCAAGAGAGTTTTCGGTAATGACTGCGACCGCTTCAGCGAACCTGGGACGCTTTCAAGTCTGCCGAAGAAGCAGCCGCCGGGCACAACATGAAGATTGTTACGGTAAGGGATCATTTCGGTGCTGGTTAGGCACTATCATCGGCGATCCTAACCTGTCTTAACTTCACACCTATGCGTAGGAGCGAAACTCTCCTCATTGTCTCTAGCAGGCCAGACGGTCGCGTACGGATCGGAAGATTAGATGCGTTTGGACAGCCGATAATATTTATAGTTAACTCCCATTTTATGTTCGCTATGGCTTCACTAATCTAAGAACGTTACAGAAGGAGTGCGGTCTGTACCAGAAGTTTTCTGAGAATCCCGCACAAACTGCCTCGAACCTTTAATTCTGTGATAATTTATTTGCAATGATTAAAATAAAGAAGAATAATTTGTGGGTATTCTCGGTTAATTTTGCTTAACACCTCATCAAAATAAATATAAACAATTTGAGATGTTCTCGGTTGCGAAGTGCTCCCGTTAAGGCGGATGAAACAGAGCGGATAAGCAAAAGTGAAAGGCTAAGGGAGGGAGGAGAGCCTATTGTGTCCTTTCTCGTTCTTGACACTCAGCTAAGAGGCATTCGTCCATCCTGCCATTCCCCTCCTTATCGATGGAACTTTTCCACTTGATTCCATTCAACTATCTATGCAGTCTTTCTCTATGCTCCCCAGGAATCCTCGGACCATTTTTACCCATCCACTCTCTTTTATGGCATCTACAGTAATATCGGCGTTCCAATGGTGTGTAATTGAGCGTTCCGCTCACAACAATTCCACGTCAACTAAATCGGAACCAGTAATATCCATAGCTATATTTTCCGGAACTTCAACGAGTTTGCTTCAATCCAATGTACCTGACGCGCGCGTCTGTCGCCTTAGTTCCCAAAGCTTGATGTATCAAACAGCCTTTGAACTCATAAGCTTCAACAGTAACAAGTCGTCTCCATCATGCTGCTCAATCTGCTCGTTCTACTACTCCTCGCTCTCACCAACGCTGACGCTTCGGGTAACGACGATGACGACTCAGCAGAGGTTGTTATTTATCTTTATTTGTTTATTTCTTTTTGTTAAAGTCTCATCTCGTCCTTCCTTCAGGAACCCAGCGCAGGCGGGCTCAACAGACTGTTGTATCGCAGACTGGCCGAAGCGAGCAAGCCCAAGGCGCGTCCTCGACCCAAGGCCACCATCTACAGCATTCCCGGTATGAACGGACAGAGAGGCCTGTCGATGAGAGAAACATAGGAGCGGGGATTAAAAGTTTATCGGAATCTTATTTAGCTTAAATACCAGAGCTTTTTATTGAGCCATTTTATTGGATCGCTTTGTATGTACATACTGCGTTTTGGACCCTTTTTGATACTTTGAGGACCTCTCACTCCACTTCCTGCACCTGTCTCTATCATCCCGCTTTAGGTCCCCAAGAAGTACTTCCCGGTCGTTCTCACGACGGCGACTACTGGCCCGTCTTCCCTTTCGTCAATCAGTACAGTGGAGGACTCGACCTCGACCCGTCCATCTCGCGTCATATCGGAGGTATTATGGTTGTCCGCAGCTACCATACCACCCAGGAGCCAAATCATACCGTACGCGATGGTGTGGACTATAGGGTGACGCTGACTCAAAATTCGTTTGAACAAAATGAGTGCAAAACGAGACATTTTGAACAAAACGAGTCATTTTTGATCAAAAACGTCTGTTTTTGATCAAAAATGTCTGGTTTTGATCAAAAATGTCTCGTTTCGCCTCGTTTTGATCAAACGAATTTTTGAGACAGCGCCACCCTAGTGTGGATTGCAATTTCCCGTCCTCGATGCGAAATCAAACATTGTAATTCACGACCGTATTTCCTACGCTTTGGACGCCATTATATCCCGAGGTACTGAATTGACTGGGGCATTTGATCCCTTGAGGCAAGTTATCACGATTATTTTTGTGCGAGGTGTTCCCAAAACAAAAATTTTTGTTTGCCAACATTTGCATCATTGTAATTTGTCGCATCCTGATATCCTTCCAACTGGTCATTTTACGTGTAAATGACCCGTACTTCGGTTTCCAAGTCTCTCGCTTGCGACTCGGCTAGACACTCATCACTGTACACTAAGAACACCTTTCGAACTAGTGAAACCGTTCCCGGACCAATCTATGTTCCAGACCGACGAGTTTAAGCTCTAAAGAAGTCTACACCTTCGCTAGTTTTACAGTGGAGATAATTTTCTGAGATAGAAAATGTTTGATTTGTTTGTTTAAAAAAAAGGAAATCAGCTTGCTTAACAAGCCGATTAACTAATGGGAGCCTGAAAGATGGTGGACTAACCTCTGCTGTCGTCCTCTGCTGAAGTTGAGGTCTTTCCGCTCCTGTCCACAGGCCTCCACTCGTCGCGTCGATCCTTCTTCTTGTCGTTGAAGCTGCAGGTGAAATCTTCGGTAGTCGGCGGTAGTGGCAGTCTTGCAGAAGCCGACGGGGGTGGATGCGGCATAGAGGAAGAGGCCATCGTTGCCGATGCTTACGGTTGATCTCGGCCGTGATGATGATCAAGGAGTCCATTCTTCACCGTGTTTACAATCCGATGGACATTGTCTTGTCTCATCTTCGCAAGTGAGTGAGAACATGGCGCTCATTCGAATCACTGGAACACAGGATTGGGGGCTTGACATTTCGAAGCGATGGCGGCGTTTCCGAAGGGTTCTCATCGAATTGCCCGATGCGGAAGAAATCGGGTTGAACAGCATTCCGATAGTCAGCGAACTTTCAGCATCCTTTTCGGTTCTTCTTTGGCACGAAGACGGTAGTGTCGGATCCATTGGTGGTGTGTCCTCGATCGTCCGGTTAGGATCAACTCGCTGTGTCGAAAGATGGTGTGGTAGATGAGGGTCGGCGAAGTTGTCCATTCTGTTAGTTCTTCGAAGATGTCGCGGTAGTTGTTCCTTGGTTCGGAGAGTGGTCGTCCTTCCCTGTCGCGACGTGTCGTCGATGTTACCGGAGTAGTCGTTGAAGTCATCGATGTGAAGTTGCTCCCGAAAATGAAGCTATTCTCCAAAGCCTCATAATGCACCTCTTGTGCGGTTACAATCATCTCGTCAATTCATCATTTGATTCCTTCCTTGATGGCATATGCCCGCCAGATCCTTTTAGAATGGTTTTCATACCTCGACTTTGATTGCATTTAAATTTTGCAATAAGACTCGATCATCTGCTTCGAGCGGACATTTCAAGCTCCTTCAAAGCAATCCTTTCTAAGAAGTTACAGCTGCATCCTAGTCGCCTAATTAACAGTAGCAAGAGTGTTTCTATTGGCAACTCTTTTACGATTCCTGATCAATCGCACAAAGCCATCGACTTCTTACCATTGGATATTTGTTGATCTCTTCAACTGAATATTTCTCTTTCAAGAAACATCAATGTGTTGCTTTTTGTTTTCGGCTAGTATTCTTGTGCGCGGTTTGCATTGTTCGCTACAAACCATAAGAGCTTCTCCACCATCACTGCTCAACGACATGACATCATATGAGATGTTGATGAAATTACATGCCATTAGCCTGTGTCTCAGACTTGCGTGCTGACTCATCAGTTCCACTTTCATTATCACCACGATCTTAATGAATCTTCAGCTATTTTACCGTCCCATCTTCCCGCCACAGTGGCCTATGAATTTTTAGAAAAAGAAAATTTGGATATAGTATTTATGTCCATGTCAAGTCTGATCGTCTATCACATCCGGTCATGTTGGTCACCATCTCTTCCCTACCTGCGTTGCCCAACTGTTCCTCCGGTGGAATACATGCGTGGTGAAGTTACTACCGATTTCCATTACAGGCTCCCCGATGGGGCTGACCATGACCAGAAATGAGCCAGTGGTGCAATGCCCGGGAGGCTAGTCCTCCACAAATGCTCCATCTTGCGACATAATTTACAAAAATTGGGCTCGTACTTACAGAATGATACCACCATCATCAACAAACACCTTTTCACTCCTGGAATCATGAACCGAAAGATTTGCGAGCGCTCATGGGCTGGTTGATCTTTCTATCTATAAAGCTGGCAAATACAGTGATAAGTACCGACTGTTATTTTCCTTGTAGCTCGACTTGCCCCTCCGTCATTATGCTTCGCCCGAATTGGAATGATCATTAGCACGTCCATTTCTGATATCATTCTTCTCTCACTCATCAGTAACTCAATCAGATCCGTTATGGAACACCGGAGCATCTCAAACTCGTTCTTGCTCCTCTTTCGAATCGCATAACGCGGGGGATCGTATTTTCCGATCTCTTCGATCAATCCTTCACTGCACCTCTCCTTTCCCATCCGTAAGAGCTCTTATCGCCTTTTTACTCATGCGAGAAAAATTTTTTTTTACTCTGATGATAAATTTTGGGTAGTTCTTAGCGATGCAAGAACCCATAGTAACTCTCTGCCACTAATATGGTGGAAACTTATCACCATGAATTTGGGAGGAACTAAATCCTACGCCCCAAAATACATCAGCTTTTTCAAAAACTAACTCTTGGTTCGGAACCTTTCAGCTCGGTCATGTAAATGCGATTTCTGTTTAGATACCTTCGGGAGGACATTTCAACTTTCCAGCTCATCAATCATTGCATCTTTGTTTCTCACCGAAAAGCGTTAGGTCAAGCTCATGACGTCTTTGAGCGTCCAACAACACCCGACAAATGCTAACTAACGCTTTCAAAATCTATTCCTTGAAATCAGTTGAACTTGATACACGCAATGCATTTCATTGCATGGTGGTGTGCCATTTCGTCAGAGTCTCGCAGTGAACATTTCATTGTTCGCACTAGTCGACGCGAAATAAATTTTCCATTATGTTAAACATCCCGCGTCCCTTCTTCACGGGATCAGTACGAGGGAATGATTCAAGTTCACTCACTTTCAGATCTTATAAGAGACTTTCTCAAGCATCAAACTCAAGCATCTAGAGATACACCGGCAATCTTCTCGATTTCTACCTCGCTTTTCCTTCTCTTCGAGTGTCTTACCTCTCCATCACTGTTTTCATTGATGCGTGCCCTTCTCTTTGCAGATCTTTTATCTTGCACTCGTCTCAACTCGCGGTGACTCATTTTCAATAGGTCAGTGGGAATACACATTTTAATCGGTCGTACACATTGATCTGCGAACCTCAACTGTTCCGCTGTTTTCCCGATATGTAGTAACGTCAGTATTACTTATCAAGCGAGAGCTCCGGTCCTCATCAACCCCGCGTTGTAATTTCATCACTTTTTCAACTTGGTGGAAAAGAAAATGGCGGATCTCTTCCGATTAAAATATAACGTGAGTGGCGTTGCAATAAATATGATTATTACAGAAGCTTGAGTGTCATCATTCTCTTCTTCACACTTCTCACAATTTGTGTTCTCATGCTCTTTGCACCTTGCACCTTGCACCATGCTGCTTGCACATTGCGTCCCCACTTTCTCGGACTTTTCTTTCATTCAATCTTTTCATCATATTCAACAGTTTTCCTTTTAAGTAATAGAGGAGAAACGGAAGTCCCAGAAGTTTTGATTTTTAGAAAAAGGTTGTGAAGTTGCACGGCTCGCTTCACTGTAAATATCATACAGCAGAAAAATTTCCACGTCTTGTAAAAATAAAACCAGCCGAACAGCCAGTTAAAAATTGAGGGAATGCGCGATAAACGATCCATCGCGTCAGACAAATAGGTTGGAAGAGTAAAGCGCGCGGTGTCTAATTGTAGGAGCCGTCTCATCTCTGACAATGAGACTCTTCTTTCTCATTTCTCGCCACATTTTAAAGCACAATCATCCGAAAATAAATATGTCCATGCTTCTTTGGCTGTTCGATCACTTCTTTGATAGCCCTCTATATCCCTTCAACATTTGAAAGAGTAGACATTAGTCTCGAGAACCTATCAAATCTCTTGGACGCGTTGCCTCAGAAAAGATAGAGATAGCGCACAGATTCACACGAGGAGACTCAGGGTGAATGAGGATGGTGCTACGGCCAGAGAAGACAGCAATCTCCCGAGCAGAGGGAGAGACAGTTTAGCGCGTGAATGAGTGTAACGTGCAGTCGTCACAAGGAATGAGGGTTGCGACAGATTACGGGATAAGAGCGCATGAATAAATCTCAAGCAGATACATATGTACCCTTGTACACTACATCTATCGCATCTGTTAGCATTATAACGCGCATGACTGGACTCGGATAATACTGAAGCGCAGACTGGAGAGAATGCGAAAAAGAACTTACCATGCTGATGCTTGTGGTGGAGTGGGCGAGAAGAGTGCTGTCCATCCATGCCTCCTCTGCCAGTTGTTGAGATGCGAGTTGTTGAGTTGAAGCTGAGCGTTCCTTCCGCGTTCGCACCCTTGATTGATGATCCCGTTGTGGCCCGTGTAGTTGATGGATGAGTGGAGTCGTTGGCATCGAAGTCATCGAAGTTGCCTTCCTCTGCTCATCAATGACGGTTAAAAAATTCTTAATATCTGCATACTTATTAAATATCTGCGAAATGTGAATTTTTCAGCTTTTTTGATTTTTACCCCCTACCCTGGAATCGAGTCAGATTAAAAAACCAAAAAATCTGCTTACACATCAGCCTCGTGGGAACATACACGCATGATGCCAAGGTCGGTAAAAATTTCCTGTATTTGTATCAGGAGCTCAAAGATTGACACTTATTTTATGTTGAATTCCATATTTTATGGCCAATACATCGAATCGCCGTAAACAAGGTATCATAATTATTCACTTCGGAGGGTGTTTATTTTCCAACACAAAAAAGTTTCATATTGGGCACTATGACGAAATTCGCTTTCCAGGGGAACCTCATTTTGGTGTTGCCTCAAAATCGTGGACACTTACTGGCAAAATGTGCCTTCTATGTCAAACTGTCACAAGACATCACAGGAGCAAGCCTGTCAAGTTTCACCATTTTAGCTCATTCTGCACGGAAGATACAGAGAGTTCTGTGAAGCGTCTGACGAGTCCGAATCGACAAGCATATTTACACTTTGGCCACAAACATGCCCCAAACATGCCTGAATTTTAGTGGAAATGGCCCATAATGAGTAAACTTCACCTATTCTTTCATAAAATTTGACCAGCATTACTCTACCTGATAATTTAGGACACCATGTGTCGGCGAGGTGCCGATCCGGAAGCGTGAAAATGTTGTTTTATATTGCCGAGCACCAAATCGAGGTGACCGCGTTTTGGTGTTCGATAATATAGGATGCACGCAACACGCTGAGGAATTGGGTAGAGATGGCTTACATCAGTAATCCAGCTGATATTCGGTTTCATATTGGTGTGAATTATGAAATCTCGTGGATGAATCGGTAGCATTCAAGAATTTGGTCGGATAAAAATAATTAATATTATTGTAAAACCATTCATTTACATTTTTGCGTCGCTAGCGAAGTTGGCTGCTCATCATGGCCTCGCCGCTTTGAGGTATTCCGGAGATGCCGCCCGTTGTCCGATGAGATAAACGCAGTAGCGATTCGTTCGCAAGTCTCAACGAGTTATTCCCGTTATCCACTCGAAGGCCGGCGTCGGCACCGCAGCCAATTTTACCCTGATTTTTTAATCTCGTATTAGGAGTGAGGCATGGGCAACAGAAACGGCTAGTTTCGCTCAGCACGGCCATTTCAGAAGTTGGAAAATAAGCGAAAGCATGACTTTCGCTCAAATGCAAGCAAAATTTCAGTGAAATATATATATCGGCTCGCGTTTCGTGATTCTTCTTCATTTACGTACACTTTTCTAGAGACTTCTCTAAACTTCCTCAAAAACGGAGTGCGCCATGAGTTCGAGTTCCAGCGAGATTCGAGCAGCACTGCTATCTGATACGGTAGAGATTAAACTGAATTTTAATTATGATGTGCTAATATTCCGATACAAATAAAAACCGAAAACTTCTTCTAAATAATTTTTCTCGCATTTTTTGTTCCTTCAGCGCTTTAACTTGTTTAGAGACTTCTTTATTCCCAAACTCAAAAGGGAGGGAACGAAGCGTTGTAGACCCGGTGGGTTCCGGGCAGCACTGTTCGCCGCTCGAGATAAAACAGGACATTAGTGATCCCCCCTTCTGACGTCGATGTAAATGTAATCAAAGCTGCTGCTATTGTCGGAGGAATGAACGTTCAGGACAACACGCTCGTCGCCCTACGATCTCTCTCCACTGTTCTTTCGTTGTCTGGCGGTTAGAGAAACGAGAGAACTGTGGAGAGAAATATAATTGCAGAACGATGAGTGTATTGTCCGGAACGTTCATTCCGCTGACAATACATGCCCACTGACTCTAAGTCGGGTGAGTTTTTCGCCTTGCCACTGTTTATGTTGTAGAAAGAACAACAGGAGACATTCATTCTACAGGGTTGTGTCTTCTTTTGACAGCTAAATAGAATTCTGAGTACCATTAACTACTCAAATCGGAATATCCATTTAGGAATTCATGTGGCGTGATTTCACGAGGTTTGCGTTAGTGCAAGTCATCAAGAGATTGAATTACAAGGAAAAGCAATTGGGCTCTGATTGATAGTTCTGATAGTTGTGAGAACGAATTAGGGTTCATAAAATTTCAGTACTCCTTCCTCGGTCTCCTCCAGTACATCGGTGACGACGTCGAGGACTTCTGCGTCGAGGACTTGTGAGAACGAATAAGCTTTGACAACGTTTCAGTCCAATTGATCACTGTCGTTCGTCATTCATAATCTATTATCATTCACTAGGACGGCGATGTGCCGAGTTTCTTCGCAAAGACTCTTTTATATATCCTAGATTCTTTATTCAGGAACATCTGTGCGCGTTGAGGTGACGTATTTCTTTATTATTGTTTTCGTACAAATAAATTATTTATTGTTCTAGAGACTTGACTGATTGCTATTCCACCATTTCTCCCGCACTGTGCACTGTCAACGCGGAGATGATTGCGTGGTCGGGGATTCTCGCGATGCAGCACAGGTTGGATGTTTTCTTTTTATTGTTCCGGAGACTCCGCCCGCCCTCCGATGAGATAAACGCAGTAACGAGTCGATGGTTACCCACTTTGCTACTAAGACTTACTGTTTTTAACTACTCGGAATTCGGACGTCGTCTGACTATTAATCCGGATTAGTTGTGCGGCATGGGTTGGAGAATCTGGGAGATCCGCGCAGCACGACTAATTCAAAAGTTAGAAATTAAACGAACTTTTATTTATTTTCGGTAGTTTGTTCTAAATGCAACCAAAAATTCTGCTAAATATATCTGCGCTCTTTTCGTCTTCATTCCCATTCGACGTTCACTTCTTTGGCCAATTCACAGTAGAGCAACCAGTCGATTTCGTGCATCACAAATATCATGAATTGAAATAGGATTGCCAGTAACGATTTCAACGGAATTTTTTGTATCCTCAAGATGCAGCAACCATTCGCATTCGCGTTACATGGATATAATTTGATGGGATTGCTAATGACGATTCCAGGAAGAGCATTTGCCCACCATAAATAAAATCAACTAGTAACAATCGCGCATCATGGATTTGCATTTGACAAATTGTGCCGCCGTCGATGAACGTCGAAGATCGCAGTTCCATTGAAAGGATCGGACGGAGTAGATAGGTCCCACGCCACCCGAGACACATGCTCAAGGTACGCCGAGTACAACCCGCATGGATGGAGGAAGTGGATGGAAGGGGGAAGATCGGAAATTGAAAGCTAGATCATAACGGCTGAAATTCTTGTCCCCGAATCCAGCGGAATTCATGTTTCGCTTCGTTGTAATTATCAAGTCTCACCATGATGCATCGATTGGTCGTGAGTTCGTCAGAAATACAAACAATTATGCCGACTTTCAGATACATTTATGCCCCCCGCTCCGTGCACCGAAAACGTGGAGATGATTGCGTGGAGATTTTCGCGATGCAGCACAGGTTGGATGATTTATTTTTTATTATTCCGGAGGTAGTCGTCCGATGGGATAAACATCGTAACAGTTCGTACTCCTTTCACATCGGCGAGAGTTACTGCATTTATCTCATCGGTAAAAGGACATAGCGTCCTTGGCAGTTTATTGAGTCGGATTATGAGTGCGAAATGAGCGAGAGAACCAGTGAGTTCCCCGCAGCACTGTTCGCTTATTTCGGTGAAATTCTGCGAGATATTAATATATTAAGCATATATGCAGGAGTTCACAATTGAAAATAAAACTTCTGCTAAATATACCTGCTCTCTTTGATGTTCCTTCTCCAAAGACGTTAACTTGTTGGAGACTTCTCTATCCTCAAAAAGGGAGAGCGCCATGAGTTGGGGAACCAGCGAATTCAGCACTGCACTGTTCGCTCATCAGCTTGAAATTTGGCAAGATCCCAATTACTTACTGTTATCTTTGCGTGTAAGCGATTAAAACTTCAGTGGATTTTTTTTATCTCTGCGTGTCCATGTCCCTTCTCCACGGAAGTTCGCTTGTTTGAATCCTTCTTTGTCCTCTGAATGCCCGTACAATCTATAATTTCTCATTCCAGCATCACATTTCCCGCCATCTGTGTTCGCGAATGTAGTATCTACGAGGGACGGGACAGATTGGCGATCGGACGCAGCTCGTCGTTGGAGGAGGCGTCGAAAGCAATCGGTGAGAATTTTTTTTATATTGTCGAGAACCAAAACGCGGCCACCACATTTTTGATGTGCGACCCCATGAGGATACACGCGTCACGAGCGCTGAGGAGTTGGGTAGGGATGGCTTACGATAGTGAACTATGTTGGTCTGCTCGGAATGCTGGCGTCTTCACCGCAACGGTTTTTAACCTGTTTTTTCTCTTGAGTTAGCAGTATGGCATGAGCGGCGCAACGCGGCGAGATTTTCTAATTACACCTATCATAAACGTGGAATCGCCTGGATTCGGGAGACCACTCTTGCATCCGTTACGATTGACTTACTTTCAAGTCCAAATCTCTTACGTAGTTCACTGGCACAAGCCATCTCTACCCGAGTCCTCAGCGTTCGTGTCGCGTGCATCCTGTATTGTCGATCACTAAAATCCGGTCAACGCGTTTTGGTGCTCGATAATATAAACCAAATTCGCACCGATTGCTGGCGACAAAAAATATAAAAGGCAATTTGCCGTTGGTGGTCGTGATAATAGACTATGATCACCAAGCAATGGACATGTTCTTCTGTTGGAGAAATTTTGTTTTTGACCCACCAGTTCACCGTTGCTAATCGTGGCACTTGATCACGAACGAATAATGATTAATTCCTTAGAAACTCGGCATATCGCCGTCGCTGAGCAGGAAAATAGATTGCGAACGCAGCATTACTGTGATCATTCAATGTCTCTTACCGACAATAATCCCATTCTATCCAATCATCTGTGCACTGGCGTAATAGTCCTTGGCGTGAACGTCCTTGCCGATGCTGGAGAAGACCGAGGGAGGAGGACTGAAAGTTTATCAAACCTAATTCGTTCTCACAACTATCAGAACTATACATCACAGCCCAATTGCTTTTCATTGTAATTCAATTTCGTGATGAAGTGCCCTAACTCAAACCTCGTGAAATCACTCCACATGAATTCCTAATTGGATATTCCGGTTTCAGTAAATAATAGTACTCGGAATTTAAGCTGTACAAAGAAAACGCAACCCTGTGGAATTAATGTTTCCTGTTGTTCTACAAGATAAACAGTGACGAGGTGAAAAATTCACCCCACTTACAATAGCTAATAAATGCAATTAGATAGAGTCAGTGGGCGGAGCTTATCACCTCGATACTGCGTTTATCTCATAGGATGACAGGTTGATCCCCTCATAAATGAATACCTGGCAGCGACCACCTTTGCTCGTCGGAGGTCATCATTTACCCTGCTCGAGGAATGCCATCTCCTCGATACTGCGTTTTTGGAAAGCGGAATGCTCAGAGAGCAGCTTTGATTACATTTAATTGACCTCACAACTTATTGTTAATGTTCTGTCATCTCAAGTATGTATATCAGCGAAAAGTTCTGCGCGGAACCCACTGGTTCTCCAACGCTTCGCTCCCTCCCTGCTGAGTTTGAGAACAAATGAGTCCCTAAACAAGTTAATGCAGCTGAAAGAATCCACCGACTCTTAGTGGGGTGAGTTTTTCGTCTTGTCGCCATTATCTTATAGGACAACGTGAATCATTCAATTCCACTGGGTTCATGTATTTTTATTTTTACACCTCAATCAGTCTCAATCAGATTGACTATTGAAACCGGAATATCTAATTAGGAATTCATGTTGCGTGATTTCACGAAGTTTGCGTTAGTGCACGTCATCAAGAGATTGAATTACAATGAAAAGCAATTGGGCTCTGATGTATAGTTCTGATCGTGAGAACGAATTAGCCTGGGATAAAATTCAGCCTTCCTTCCTCGTTCTCCTCCAGCGTATCGGCAACGACATCGAGGACTTCTGCGCAGTACGCAGGTGAATAGATAGAATGGGATTATTGTAGGATCGAGCACCTGACGCGATCACAGTGATGCTGCGCTTCTTTCGTAATCAATTGCCACGATTAGCAACGGTGGAATGTTGGGATCCCATAGAATGAATTATTATTAGAATCGAGAGAACTGGAGCATCTCCGTACTTGGTGGCTCATAATCTGATATCACTTACTGTGACGGTGATTGGTCTGGGTTTACAATGATGAATATTTTTTTAAACACTTCAATTGAAGAACATCTCCTTTGTTCGCTTTTCCTTGTTCATTATGACTATCATCAACGGCGAACTACCGGGTTTTTGCCATGACTATTCGCTCGGATTAAGAGTGTGCCATAAGTTGGAGAACCAGTGAGTTTTGCAGAGCACGGCTAATTCATTGGCTGGAAATTAAACGAAATCTTAATTTATACTGGATTTCGACCAGAAATATAATAAAATTTTCTGCTAAACATATCGGCATGCGTTTCGTGTTCCTTCTTCATCGCTTACGGTAGTGAGCCATCCCTACCCAAGTCTACGAACTACGTTAAAGATTTGAATTTAAAAGTAGGTGAATTTTATCCGCTGAAATTCTTGCCGAATCCAGCGGAATTCATGTTTCACATTCTTGTAATTATGAAGTCTCGCTGCGAGGCATCGATCTAGCGTCGTTTGTCGGTTTACACAAATGATTATTATTTATACCCATTGACAACATTCAGGTACATCTTTGCGTCGCCCGCGAAATTGGCTGCTCATCATGGCCTGAGCTAAAAAAAAATCCGGAGATGCCGCCCGTCGTCCGATGAGATAAACGCAGTAGCGAATCGTACGCAAATCTCAACGAGTCTCCTGTTATCCACTCGGAGGCCGGCGTCGGCACCGCAACCATTTCACTCTGATTTTTTTCTCGAATTAGGAGTGAGGTTTGGGTAATAGAAACGGCCAGCTTCACGCAGCATGGCCAATTCATAAATTTGAAAATAAGCGAAAACATGATTTTCGCTAAAATTTAATCAAAATTTCAGTGTGAAATATATCGGCTCGCGTTTCTCGTATTTATTGTTCCTTCAGCTGTTTTAACTTGTGTCGAGACATCTATTTTCAAACTCAAAAGGGATGGAAAGAAGCGTTGGAGAACCAGTGAGTTCCGGGCAGTACTGTTCGCTGATATGCCTGACATGAGGCTGAACATTAATGTTCCGGGCATACGCCTAATTGTAAGTAAATGTAATCAAAGCTGCTCTCTGAGCGTTCCACGGTCCACAAACGCTGTATCGAGGAGATAAGCTCCGCCCACTCACTCTATTTGTAAGTGATGTGAGTTGTTCACATCGTCACTGTTTGTCTTGCTGAAGAACGGGAATCATTCATTTCCACAGGGTTCATGCATGCTTGTATTTTGAAAAAAGGAAATGTCCCCTATTAATTACTGAAAACTTAATATCTAATTAGGAATTCATGTGGCGTGATTCCACGAGGTTTGCGTTAGTGCACTTCATCAAGAGATTGAATTACTACGAAAATCGATTGGGCTGTGATGTATAGTTCTGACAGTTGTGAGAACGATCTAGGTTCGATAAAACTTCAGTCCTCCTTCCTCGGGCTTCTCCAGCGCATCGGCGGCGACGTCCATGTCGAGGACGTCTGCGTCAGCTTACAGGTGTGTGGGGAGAGTGGGATGTTTGTCTGATATGACTAGGGAGATTAATCATCGTAATGGTGTGATGACATCTATTAGCATGATCTGCGACGGCGATGTGCCGGGTTTCCGAAAGCATTAATTATTATGTCAACGCGCGTTTGCCGAATCATGTCCGTTATTATGCGTTCCAAATCAATTTTCACCAAAAGCAACGGCGAACTGCCGGATTTCTGTTGAACATTTCTCTAATATCGTCTACTCGATAAAAATCTCCGATATTCCACGCTCACCTTTTATTTTCCATATCAGCGACGGAAAACTGCTTGGTCTCCATGTAATAATAATTTCTTATTCCAGCACCACGTTGCCCGTCATTTGTGCTCCGTGTGCTCGCTGCCTTGGGGTATCTACGAGAGACGGGAGAGATCGGCGATCGAACGCAGCTCACCGTTGGATGGGGCGTCGCCAGTAATCGTTGAGAATTTGGTCTTACAGTACCGAGCAAAAGTGTCTGCATACTTTTTCGCTTGATCATTTCTTTGCGTAGAATAATCGAATTCGGACGCGCAAAAAAAACTTTTGTAGCTGAAGATGAGCTCATAACGATCCTTTGGTCAGAGTTTGTCATTTGGACATTATGGTATGTCAAATTTGCATATTTCCGCCCCGTTTTTTCCTCCGTTTTGCAATTTCACCATGTCAGCACATATGTTGAGATTTCAATGCATAAAAATATGCTAAATTACGCTCATCCATAGGTTCGTCTCGGCATATTTTTGTCCGAATTAAAAAAAATATTTGAGGCATGATAATTCCCGCAATATTTGGCCGATTTATCGATTTTTTATCACCAGAAGCACACGGAAGCCCTAGGAACCGTTTCAAGTTGGTTTTATACGTTTTAAGAAACGGAGAAAAAGATGTGATATGTTTTGGGGGTGTATCTTGAAACGTGCAAAAAATCGATATTCACATTATTCCAGGAGTTGATCTACTGTAGCTCCTTGGGTTTTACAGATGGAAAGTTCTAACCAAGAAAATCGGATTCAGGGACCTCGAATTAGCCTAGGTTCATGTTTTCATGATTTTACAGCGACTCTCCTTTGCGTAGGACGGTGATTTCCGACGCGTTCGGCAGTTTTCAAGCGCGTGCAAATGGCCTGGCGACGCTCATTTTCGCTCCTTTTTCGAACAATTCTTGAACTAGCTAAGGACGGAAATCAATGTCCTACGCAAAGGAGACTCGCTGTAAAATCATGAAAATATGAACCTAGGCTAATGCGAGGTCCCTGAATCCGATTTTCTTGGTTAGAACTTTCCATCTATAAAGCCCAAGGAGCTACAGTAGATCAACTCCTGGAGTAATGTGAATATCGATTTTTGCACGTTTCAAGATACACCCTCAAAACATATCACATATTTTTCTCTGTGTCTTAAAACGTATAAAACCAACTTGAAACGGCTCCTAGGTCTTCCGTATGCTTCTGGTGATGAAAAATCGATAAATCGGCCAAATATTGCGGGAATTATCATGCCTCAAATAATTTTTTTAAAAATCGGACAAAAATATTCCGAGACGAACCTATGGATGAGCGTAATTTAGCATATTTTTATGCACTGAAATCTCAACATATGTGCTGACATGGTGAAATTGCAAAACGGTGGAAAAAACGGGGCGGAAATATGCAAATTTGACCTATCATAATGTCCAAATGACAAATTCTGACCAAACGATCGTTATGAACTCGTCTTCAGCTACAAAAGTTTTTTTGCGCGTCCAAATTCGATTAGTCTACGCAAAGATACGATCAAGCGAAAAAGTGTGCAGACACTTTTGCTCGGTACTGTATATTGTCGAGCGCCAAATCGCGGCGAATGGGTTTTGGTGCTAGACAATATTAGGAAGCAAGCGACACGAGAGGTGAGGACTTGGGTAGAGATGGCTTACGGCAGTGAACTACGCTAGAGATTTGGTCGTAAAAGTTGCTGAATAATAACGGCTTAAACCGTGCACCGAATCCAGCTGAAATTATGTTTCACATTGGTGTAATTATCAAATCTGGCCGTGATGCATCGATCCGCGGATGAGATGTCTTGAAAAAAAAATGTAAACATCCTTTTGACTCCGCCGGTCGTCCGATGGGATAAACAGGGTAACGGCTAGTTCACATCGGCACGAGTTACTGCGTTTATCTCATCGGTAAAAGGACTTAGCTTCCGGGCAGTTTATTGACCCCGGATTAGGAGTGCAAAATGAGCTCGGGAACCAGTGAGTTCCACGCAGCACCGTTCGCTTATTTGGGTGAAATTCAGCGAATTTTTAATTCACCTGGCAGTGCATGCGTTCAAAATCAAACTTCCGCAGAATATATCTGCGCTCGTTTCGTGTTCCTTCTTCGTTCGAGACTTCTTTATCCTCAAAAATGGAGAGCGTGCCCAATGGAAGAACCAGCGAGATCCGTGCAGCACCTTCTCAGTCGACGTTCACTTCTTTGACGAATTATTCATCCTCAATAGAGCAACCAGTCGATTTCGTGCACCACAAATAATATTAATTAAATTAGAATTTGCTAACGGCGATGAACACGGAGTTTTTGTGTGGCCTAACTAAAATGTAGCAACCACTCCATTTCGCGTTTCATGAACATAATTTTAGGGAATGGAATTGCTAATGACGATTCCAGGTAGAGTATTTCATGAACCGAAATAAAATCAACCAGTAACAATCGCGCAACATGGATTTGCATTTTACAAAATGTGATTGATAATGGACATTTATTTCCACACTGTAGCTTCATGTAGAGCGACCTCTCCATAATTCCCTCCCTCGCTCTGCCGCCGTCGCTGTACGTCGAAGATCGCAGTGCCATTGGAAGGGATCGGACGGAGGAGGTTCCACGTCGCCCGAGGCACATGCTCAAGGCACGCCGAGTGCATTCTGCATATCAGTGGTGCCTAATTTATCGTAATGAAAGGGTACTGCGAAAAAGATCAACATCAGAGAGATGACGTGCCAAATTTTAGCTTTCTTTTTTATTCGAATGGAACCCCGGTTCGTTTATTTAATACTGACTACCGTTCAGTGCACATTTAATGCAACAGCGCAATTGCAATCTGCCTGTTTTCTGAACGGTCTTGAAATTCTCATTTCAGGTTTCCTCAATTCTTCCCAACGACTCGCTCATCATTGTCCACGACAAAATGGCCTTCATCGAGCAGGGTAAAGGATGACCCCCCGAGGAGCAAATGTGGTCGATGCAAGGGTATTCATTTATCAGGGGATCAACCTGTCATCCTGCGAGATAAACGCAGTAACGAGGAGATAAGCTCTGCCCACTGACTTTAAGTGGGTGACTTTTCGCCTTGTCACTGCTTATCTTGTAGAACAACGGGAACTATTAATTTTCACGGGGTTCATGTACGTATCATTTTTACTGAAACTCACATTCTGACTTCGATTAATTACTCAAATCGGAATATCTAATTAGGAATTCATGTGGCGTGATTTCACGAGGTTTACATTAGTCCTCCAGCACATCGGTGACGACGTCGAGGACTTCTGCGACAATGCACAGGTGATTGGAGGGAGTAGGATTATTGTCGTCTAGAGGACTTGGAACGATCACAGCAGAGGAAAAAAACAAAGCCATTGTGGACAACGTATAGCGAAAAAGTATTGGAAGCTGTCGCCGAGAACAGTTATCCGAGTCTTGTCGAGGTTGAATGGCGAGGAAACAGTCCACCAGGATGAAGTGGAACCAGATGCTCTTGGAATTCGGATGCCATTTCAGTTCTCGTTCTTCGGTTACATCCATCGGCGACGACGCTCACGTTGAGGAATTCTGCGCCAGTGCACAGGTGAGTGAGGGGAATGGGATGACTGTCTAAAACACTCAACCAATCAGCTTCATTGTTTGCTCATTATCTATGATCACACGCTGCGATGACGATGTGCCGGGTTTCCATAAAATAAAATTTGTTTTGGATCGGCGACAGTATAGAATCTCCGTGATTCTTCACTCATAATCTACAATCACTATCACCGACGACCAACTGCCGGGTTTCCGTACGAATAATAATTTCTCATTCCAGCACCACATTTCCCGCCACCTGTGTTCGCGAGTCCATGCTGCCTTGGAGTGTCTACGAGGGACGGGAGATTGGCCATTGGATGCAGCTCGTCGTTGGAGGGGGCGGCGCCAGAAATTGGTGAGAATTTTTATGTCAGATTGACGCGACTCAATGGTGCCTGGTTAGAAGACTTATTGTTAGGTAGGACTGAAGATGTTAACAATGTAGTAGAAGAGATTTGGGTTTGGAAGCGGCTGAATTTGAATGACATTCTTGTTCACCCGAATCCCGGCGATTTTACGTTTCGCTTGGATGTAATTATCAAATAGCGAAGTGAGGTGTCAATAGCTGAGGTTGATGAAGCTCATTTTAAATGCAAATATATTTCTCACTCCGGAGACGGCATCCGTCATCCTAAAAGATAAACGTAGTAGCGATTCGAACGCCATACATGGGCACGGGTTATTGTGTTTGACTACTCGGATGGCTAGCCTTGGATCCGCATCAAAAAATTTACCTAAATATTCAATCGGATCAGAGAAAGCGTACGACGAGTTGAACAACCAGTGAGTTCCGTGCAGCACTGCGAGTTCATAAATTTGAAATTAAGCGAAATCTTAATTTTTTGCCGTTATCGAACAGAAATTAAATCAAAATTCTGCTGTGAATATATCTGCGCGCATCTTGATGCACGAAATGGACGAATAACCTGTCGATTTCGTGCATCACAAATATCATTAATCGAAATAGGATTGCCAGTGACGATGATTACGTGATTTCTTACTCCACAGTGAGCTTCCATAGTCCGCTCCCACTCTCTTCTGCCCGTCCGTCAGATTATGGTGGGCGAGATTCAGCCAAAAGGTATTGTCGCCGAGAGCTTCTAGTCTTGTCGCCATTGACGAAGGACAAAGAGGAAACTGTCCCCAAAGGCAAAAAAACAAAAACGAATTAATTGTGGACCCAAGAATGTGACCTGAAATCAGAATCCCATGGAATTCTGGAACTGCAGCACTCATTCCGCTGTGTTTTCCAACGCATCGGCGACAACGTCCACGTCGAGGATTTCTGCGCCAGTGCACAGGGGGAATGGGATGATTGCATTAGACGAGATCGATGTAGCTGATCACCGTCATGCGGCGCTCACTGTCTATTTTCCTGCTCAGTGACGGCGATGTCCCGAGTTTCTACGTAATGAATCATTATTCTTCATTCGCACTCGATTGCCACGATTAGCAACGGTAAATTGGTGGGTCAAGAACAAAATGGAAAAAAATATTACTTGAATCGAGAGTAATGGAGATCTCCGCGATTGGCGGTTTCTTTGAAGTTAACTATTTTTACAATTCGCAAACGAAAAACCTCCCTTGACCGCTGTTGTAAGTATATTATCACTATCTTCATCTACAAACTGCTGGGTCTCCATGGAATCAAATGGTGTTATTTTTTGCATGCACCGTGAAAACGATCTTCGCTTTTCGTTGTACATAATCTATTATCACGATTATAAACTGAAAACTGCCGGGTTTCCAAAGAAATATGTAGATTCTTTTATCATTCCAGCACCACACTGGCCGCCATCTGTGTTCGCGCGTCCACGCTGCCTTGGAGTATCTTCGACGGACGGGAGAGATTGACGAGAGGACGCAGCTCGTCATTAAAGGAGGCGTCGCAAGCAATCGGTGAGAATTTTGTTTTTTTATTGTCGATCGCCAAATTCGGCGGCCGCGTTTTGGTTCTCGACAATATTAGGATGCACGCGACAAGAGCGCTGGGGTCGTTGCCTTGGGTGGAGTTGGCTTGCGGCAGTGAACTACGTTAGAGATTTGGGCTTGAACGTTGCTGAATAATAATGGCTGAAATTTTGCCCCGAATCCAGCGGAAACTCCGTTTCACATGGGTGTAATTATGAGGTATGGCGGTTATTTTGTCAATTTTGCACGGTGCCAGCATTCAATACAATAATTATGAAGATGGGACACTGCCGGGTGTCCATAAACTCGTGTCGATGCGGTTGATAACACTTGTATTTTCCTTGCGTTGACCAACCAGTTGCATTTGTGCAACGCGGATAACATTTTGCGAGATAGGATTGCTAACGACAATGTGTGTGCGAATAGCAGAATCTTTTCAAGACCCTTCCTCAATCCTCGCCCTCGCTCTGCCGCCGTTGCTGGACGTCGAAGATTGGAAGGAATCGGACAGGGAAGGTGGTCCCACGTCACCCGAGGCACATGCTAAAGGTCAGTACATGAAAGGGCGGTAGCTTGAAAATGTTGACGTGTAGGACGACCTTTTGTTCCGGCAGACGATTTTTCTTTCATTTCCCGCTGATTTGGATGGGGGATATTGTGCTGATGATATAATAATGCGTTTGAATCAAACTAGATGGAGAATCACTGTTTTTCTATTCGCATAATATATGCAGAGCGACGGCTAACTGCAGGTTTTCATAAACTTATATTATTTTAACTGAAAGAGTTGCCGAAAATCGCAGGACTTTTTCTCTTACAATATATGGTCACTGTAAGCGACGACAAACTGCCAGGATTCCTCGCCATTAATAATTTACCTTTCCAGCACCACATTGCTCGCCACCTGCGTTCGCGCATCCCCGCTACCGAGATTGGCGATCGGACGCAGCTCGTCGTTGGAGGGGGCGTCGCAAGCAATCGGTGAGAAGTTTGTTCAACATATATTGTCGAGCACCAAGTCGCGGCGACCGATTTTTTGGTGTTCGACAATATTAGGATGCATGCGACACGAGAACTGGCGGCGCAAACTTGGGTAGAGATGGTTTACGGCAGTGAACTACGCTATAGATTTGGACTATAGCATAGTGGATCATAGCTGCTGAAAGCGTGCCCAGAATCCAGCGGAATTCATGTTTCACATTGGTGTAATTACGAAGTCTCGCTGCGAGGCATCGATTCTTCTTCGCTTTTTCCGCCTATACTAATCAGTATTATTTATTCCCGGTGACAATATTCAGGAAAACCTTCTGCGAACGAGGTAATCGAAAAGTGTTGGAAACTGTTGCCGAGAGCAGTTATCCGAGTCTTGTCGCCATCGACGAAGGACTGTCCACCAGGATGAAACATGAATTTCGAAGCTCTTACTTGGTACTTGGATGTCATTTCAGCCCTCCTTCCTCGGTCTCCTCCAATGCATCGGCGACGGCGTCCACGTCGACTTCTGCGCCAGTGCGCAGGTGACCGGAATGAATGTGGTTATTATCGGCACGATGACACTTGACCATCACGGTAATGTTGCGCTCACGATCTATTTTCCTGCTCTGCGACCGCGATGTGCCGAGTTTCAATTATGGCAGTTCCAAAGCTCTCTTCACGTGGCATCGAGGCGCGAAACGCTCTCCAGAGAGCAGACGACGAGAGAACTCCATTTTACATTAAAGCAACCAGTCGAATTCGCGCAATGTGGATAGCATTTTACAAAATTCATTTAGTTATGGCCATGTGCATTGGATAACGATTTCCAGTTTCCCCTCCATAATCCCCGCCCTCGCTCTGCCGCCGTCGCGGTACGTCGAGGATCGCAGTGCCATTGGAAGGGATCGGACGGACGAGGTCCCACGCCACCCGAGGCACATGCTCAAGGTACGCCGAGTACATTCTGCATACATAATACAGTGTGCCCCATTTAGCGTAACTAAGGAATACTGAGAAAAAAGCAACATCAAAAAATAGCACGACAAATTTTTGCTTTCGGTTTTTTCGTATGGAATCTGCACCGTAATCACTGACTTCCTTCGATACCTCATTAAATTTAACAGAGCAATTGCAATTTGCCTGTTTTCTAATGCCCTCAAGTTCTGATTTTTAGATCTCCTCAATTCATCCCGACGATTCACCCATCATTGTCCACGATAAAATGCCCTTCCTCGAGCAGGCTAAAGGAAGACCATCGAGGAGCAAAGGTGGACGCTGCAAGGTATTCTTTTAGCAGGGGATCAACCGATCGTCCTATGAGATAAACGCAGTATCGAGTAGATAAGCTCCGCCCACTGACTCTAAATAACTGTAAGTGGGGTGAGTTGTTCACATCGTCACTGTTTATCTTGTCGAACAACGGGAACCACTTAAATCCAAGGAATCATACATGTTTATTTTGTACAGCAGCTCTTGAGTCCGATTAATTACTCAAATCGGAATATCTGATTAGGAATTCATGTGGCGTGATTTCACGAGGTTTGCGTTTGTGCACCTCGTCAAGAGATTGAAGTGCAATGAAAGGTCCTGGTTTTATAATACAGAAATATAACTAGCACGAGCTACGCTCGTGCCAGCTGGGGGGGGGGGGGGGGAGCCGCAACGCGCCCCAAAAGTAAACGCGCATTATTGGAGCCGGGGTTGGCCGCTGATTGCCCCCAAATAAGGGAAAAAA
>JACMIG010000011.1:30168-58602 GCA_014805385.1 Levipalatum texanum
CTAGTTTGTGACATGGGCGGTTCCTGGACCGCCCATGTCACAAACTAGGCGAAACTAAGCGCAACTGGGCGAAACTAGGAGCCTAGTGGGCAAAACTGGGCACCCGGTGGGCAAAGTTCGGTGCCCGGTGGGCGAGCCTAGGCAGTCAGGTAGGCGAAACTAGGCGAGTCGGCAATCAACTAGGCATCGGATGTGTAGAGAATGGATAAATCACTGATAAATCATACTTCCTCCTTGACGACGCCACCTTCGTCCGAGTCCAGATTCGATGCGAGGGCATCAACTATTGTCGGAGGGGCGGGCGCCTCGCCGGCCTGAAGAATATAACACATCGATTGCTACCGGCGTGATCAACAAATATTTTCGGCGGAATGAACGTACCGGACAATACGCTCATCACCCTTCTAAATTACACGCAGCATTTCAGTAGATTAATGCCCTTCTCGTCGAGGGGCGTGTGGGCGGGGTTTCGAATGATAAATATCGTAATTTGCCAGAGGGCGATGTGAGTATTGTCCGGAACGATTTTTCCGCCGACAATGTTTTCTTACAAGCCCGTGATGCGTAACAATGCTGAAAAGCACATGCTCTGATTATCTTCCGCTTCACACAAGCTACTCATTATCCATAATTCGTACCATGTTCCTCTTGAATGGTGGGCGTCCTCTCCTCTTGGCTGTCGTCGTCGACGGGGTCTCGGACCCGGGTGGAGGATTCGTCGACGATGGTGAGACCTGCTCGACGTCGCCTGTAAATACAGATGTAATTATCGAGTCCGGGAGCATTAATGCCGTTTCAAATAATGAGGAACCACTGGACGTGTTTTAGCGCTGCTTTGGAGCAATAAAACATTCTACGCGATAAAGAATGGAGCAAGTGAGGACTGCGAAATAAGCTAGCTCGTAATCATTAAATGTGTCCCCACTTGGATAGGGGGCGGGCTGCCGGTCTAGCTTGAGTACAGGAGAGGCCTCGACGACCTCACCTTCTCCTCCGCCCGATACACGGCTTCGAATCTGGAAGAATGCTTATTCCGATAAATACTAATTTGCGGTAAATGATAAACCCAATAACGAACTCTCTAATCTTTTCATCTTTTCCGTAAGTTCTTTAAAAAAATTCAATACAGTGTAAACAATTTTTCAATGGGGATTGCAGCTAAATCAACGGATAAGCGGAGTAACAAAGCGCTCCGGAATGTTCGAAAGGGATTTTAATTTAACTAATCAATAAAAAAAATTAACATACAATTTTTCGATGGGCGGGAGAGAGCAGCTTGCCATCATCAGCTTTGTCTTCTTCATAGTTCTCTTCGTTGGCGGCACCGAGAGAAATATCCGCAGCGGACTAAAATTTTTTTTATTCCTAACGAAATTATAAAATATACTAATTGCATTTCCGAAATTCCAGAATGTTTTAGGGAATGTATTTAATTTAAAAAAATATAATCCACACATATTACCTCCATGTCCATGTCGACATCAACATCTTCATCCTCTGCATCCTTTCGGCGTAGTCTCGGCTCGTGGGGCGACACGAGCTGAAATTTAGTCGATTTATTAAATGAAAGTCGAATGATATTCACTACCACTGAAATAATAAACGATAGAAAAAACAATAATGATAACTAGGCTCTGTATCTTACCGATCCGAGCTCCGCATACAGCTCATCCATCTGGTCCAGCTGATCTTCCGTGCACTCGATGAATCGCTCCGTCTGAACGAAGATTTCATGAATCCGGTATTCGATGGGAGGGACGAGGGGAGAGGAGAAGGTGAGACTATGCAGACAAGAAGATAGAATAGGAGACGAGAGAAGGGAGGGCGGCGACGAGGGAGAGGAAGAGGTGCAAGGAGGGGGTGAGATAGAGAGATAGAAGTGAATTAAGGGGGAGTGGAAGGGCACCGTACCCGCATAAACCGTCCAATCTTTTCGTGTCGATCCCGCAACGCATCACGACGACGGCGCCGCTCCAGTGTTTCCTGAAAAGAATAAAATCTAACATTAATTCCAGCCCATGCCTTCAATAAATCTTCATTGAATATATCCAACCTTGTTCCCCTTCGCAATGTCCCGAACGCCGCGTCCCTCGGCTTTCTCAAAGGCGGCCAGGAAGCGCTGCTCCGTATCGGTCAATTCAGCGACTACAATGAATTGACATTGTAATGGTATAAAAGAGGTTCGAAATGCCGCCTAATCCCTTCGATACTTCGCTTATCCTCCCTTGATCGTAACTCAAAATTCCGATTATCGCAATCATTGTAGAAAATTTTAAAAATCAACCACCTTCGCCGTCGCCTTCATTAAGTGCCGATTTGCGCTTGCGGGCTTGGTGGGCACAGTACGTATTTCGGACATCCTGTAACACCCAGCGATCAGATACCGTACCTTACACCGTAACATTCTCTAACCGTAACCACAAAGTACTTTACGACCCGGAAACGAACCTTCTCATTAATACGGTAGACTCTCCTTTCGGCTTCGGTACCTCGAGCAGCGAATAGCTCCGATTCAACTGAAAAAAATCGATAATTTAAACAAGTAGATCAGCGCACATTTGATCACTTCCACGATAACAGGCATGGGTAGCCGCTTCTTCAGCATTTCCACGATTCGATCGCGCGCGGCGTCAGGGATTTTAACCTACAAAGAGTATTTTATTTTCAAAAAAATGATCTATCGTACCCGAATATCCTCGTGCAGGTGAAAATCGCAGAATCGCACGCTGATTCGGCTGTAAAAGGACACTTTTCAAGAAGTTGAAATCAGAATCCGGTCAAGATTAAAACCAATAATGTAAATATTCTTACCCGTCGGCATGTTCCTGTTTTCGGTAGAACGCCGTGCATACTTTTTCCGTTCGCAGCAATGGCGCCTTGGGACCGCGAGTTCGTCGTAGACCTCCTGCTGCAGGGAAAAACATTCAAATTTTCCGCCAAAAACATATTTAATTTCCCGATATGAACTTGCACTATCAATTTTGATCTTAATACGATATGTTCTAGACGGGCTGTCAGCGATCGCAGGTGAAAAAGGCGGGAGAATTTATATTCAAACAAAATGCTCGTATACCTCCGTCTTGTTCGAGGGCCCCTTCCTCCAGCGCATTTCCCAGCAGCAGTCGGTTGCTCTCGTTCATGGCGAGTTCTGGAAATTAGATTTATTTTAAAATTGTAACCTAAATGAGCAGGTCACCTTCAGTGTCCTTCTTGCGCGTTGGCTGCGAAACGCGATTGCAACGGAAATATCTGTAAATTATGTTGTAGTATTATAGATTTGTATACATTTTTAAAGTGTATTATTATAATTATTAATTTAAAAATCTCAGAAAAAACAACTCACCGCACGATTCCATTTTTCCCTGCCTTATTGCCTCGCGACATGCGGAAATTGCCACCCTTGCTTTCCAGCTCCGTCAGCCACTCCTGGAATTTGAATTTGTAATTTGGCGGGTTTTAAAGGAGGTCTTACAGCGAAATCCATTTCATTTTCAAAGTCCTGTTCGTTGACGTCGGTCGGCATGTCGTGGACATCGGCCATGTGCGTGCACAGCTTTTCGATCGTCGGCAAACGAGCAACGCACTGAAATAGATGAATAAAATGGTAGTTTAAATGGATAATTAAATTATCATAAAGGAATAAGAAAACATGCGAAAAAAAACTGCTGTATTCCGAACAAATACAGAGAGATAGGCAGACACCTCCACTTTTATTTATTATTGATTGATTTATAATATAATATACCATCGGTACTCCGCAGTCAAATCTCCTTGGAGTCATGGCAGAGCAGCTTCCGTGCTCGCGAATCGTCCTCTGGTGATGGTAGTAGATGGACTTGCGCATGTACTGATTGCACGATTCGCACAGCTTGAGGCCTTGCTGAAATTTAAAATTTATTTGAATATTGATATTACAAATCCCCTTTTTTCAGCCCCAGATATGTTTCAATCTACTCATTAGTAGTAAAAAAACAAGCAATACCAGTTGACGAAGTTTTTCTAGATAACCTACTGGATGGTCCCGATGGCATATTCGAAGCTACAGTACCCCCTTGGTACCGTATCTTTCATTGTATAGTACCTTGCTCCGTGGATTACACGAAAGCGGGAAATCGGGATAGTCCGCGTATATATCCAGTTCCGGGACGTAAAAGAGGCTCTGGCGACGCTTTGCCTGCAAATAAGACAAGGGATCAAATATGGAGATACTTCCCGAAAAATCGATACAACGAGTATCGCACCTCGTTAGTGATTATCCGCCTTCCTCTGACTCCTCCCATGCTCATTTGGCTCATTTGAGTCATCTCTCCTCCATCCGACATTTCATCATCTTCTTGCATCTCGAGGTCTTCGTGCGAGGTGTGACCTGCAATCACGGTGAAGTAAACGTCCCAAGGAAAATTCTGCACATATCCGCAACAATTCTACGACGATGTTTATCACACAACGCTTCTAAATATTGGTGGTGTAGTAAACATCGTGTAATATAAGCACACACAACTCACCATCTCTCCGTCGATCGTGCATTATGCTCTCCTCCAGATTCTCGACGTCAACGTCGTCACCTTCAGGCATCGCGCATCCAATGCCTTCCCAGCCCTGAGAAAATCGATAAATTACAATCAATCAATAAAACTCAATCAATAACCTTGTTCACTTCCTCCTGTTGCTCCGTCCGCCCGCTGATTGCTGCAATCGCTGCAGCGCGATCTCGCGCACGACGATCTGCCTCCTGAACCGCCAATTAATCTTCAGTTTCAGTTTTATTGGTGTAATAAACGTCGCCGAACGACAATTACGGACACCCATTCCATATTTGTAAAGGATAAAGCTTGAGACGATAATAAAAATAATAAACCTTTTTCTGTTCCAGGGCTTCCTTCTCCGGTTCCAGTTCCGGCATGTCCGGGTCCATAGGGGAGGATTCTGCGAAAATTAACTTCTTCAAAAGTATCACATGGGTATATCGATAATTTCAAAAAAATCAACAATTTGCCACCTGTGGCTCCGTCGGCATCAGCGCCTGTCCTATCCTCTTCTCCTTCCATGTGCGGCCTCTTTCTCGGTGGAGACGCGTTCTGAATGACCATTCATTTGCATTGAACATTTTAAAAATCAAGAAATAAAAGAAAAATCAATATATATTAATAATTAATTAAGACCCACCCCATTGCGGTTCATCCTTCCACCCTCCGATCCGTCTTCGACGGGCATCATCGCTAGAATACGGCTCTTTCCGTCGTCGCCCCTCGACAGCAACACCTGGGATTAAAATAATTGTAAAAATGCTAATCAAAAGTCAAATACCAAAAATCGATAAACAAACAAAATTGCTCAGTAAATGTACCTCTGCTCCCTCTGGCGCAAACTCGGACGGGATGCGAACGGTTTGCTGAAAATGCGTTCATTTTATTTAAGGAATAAATTTGTAAGGGAGTTTCATTCCACCCAAAAGGGGGCGGAAATCCAAATATGGAACCAAATGTTCACCTGATGAGTAACGTCTCCCTCTCGCGCGCGTACTCGTGACATGACGAATTTGTTGTGATTCTGATTGGCTGCATGTCCTCCGCCGCGTCCGCGTCCACGAACTCCGCCAGCCATTTCGAAAGTCGAGGGAGGGCGGGGAAGAATGAGTGTCTGTAACAATTATTGGTAAATAAAAAAATGCTCGTTATAAATTTGATTCAACCGTGACAAATTTGAGGCGTTCGTGATAAAATTTGAGCGGTTTTTTTGGAAGTTGGTGATGCATTTGAGTGGCTAGCATAAATTCGAGCAGCGCGTGGTAAATATGTGTAGCTAGTTTTAACGGCAATCCAATACCTCTCGATCTTCCTCGGATAGGAAGGGGAGAAAATTTCGTTTCTGCTCCTCCGTGAGGCCTTCGTAAAGATTGACGAGACTCGTCTTGTGATTTTGAAGTGCACGCCATTGGGGGCTGAAAATTATAATTCCAAAAGTTAAAAAAATATTTTTTTACATTTTATGCTTAGAAACTGCTGGAGTGTCAGTCTTAAAAATGTTCATCTTCTCGCGAACCTCGGGATGTTTCGGGCCTTCTGGCCGCCGCTTTTCTCGTACTCGCGCTGCAGTTTGGGATGGAGCATGGGAGGCTGCGCGTGGCGAGCAACCGCAACGGGGAGAAGTCGCTGCTTCTTCAATGATATTTTTGGTATTTTTACGATCATTGATGTTTGGTATTTTCTAACATGATGTATTATTAGGCTACTAAAACCCACGAATGACGCATGCTCAGCAGTCCGCAAATAGACGGGAGGCCGCCGCTGGGTATTATTCGAACGGAAGAGCTGCTGAAATTGAGGATGAGTATTAAAAATTATAAAAGTAATTAATATAAAGGAAATTACTTTGCTCATCGCCGCTTGCTGCGTCCATTCGCTCGTTCCGTATTCAGAAAGCCGAGGGGGGCGGTAGCCTGCAATAATATAAATATCGATCAAAATAGGGAATATCGATCAAAATATCAAAATAGAAAATGTCGTCTTTCACGGACTCACCATCACTTTCCATAGCCATGCGGTATCCGGGGCGCTTGCGACTGAAATAAATATAGAAAATATAGATAAAATTGATTTATAGGTCTCACCCAATTTCCTGCCCGTAACGGTTGACTTGTATATTGTCGGCATCGTCGTACTCGTTGAGATTGAAACCTCTGCAATTAATGTTCTTCGATATTCAAAGAAAAAGAATCGAAGAAGATGTTATTTTCATGAACACCTTCAATTTTTTTTCTGAATTTCCCCGAGTCTTCTGATGTTTTTTTACGCACTCGTGTCCGACGTACTCCTCCACGACTTGCTCCTGTCGCTCGTCAGATGCCGCGCCGTCGACGTCGATATCAATGTCTTCTTCCTCCACCTCCACTTCTTCCTCCACCTGAGATAATCGATAGACAGTCGATGGATAAGTCAATCAATCATCAATGGACGTACTGATGATCAAATTATGAGTACCTCGATATCGCCGTCTTCGAGGTGGTGCGGCGGGAGATGATGCCTGGAAAAGAGCGTTATGTCGACGGAATAGATTGACTGCTTTCATGAAAGTGCTACAAATGCGCAACTACCCGGACTCTAGAAGCAATACCTTCTCAAAAGCGTGGTACTACGTAGGTAACTCGTCGCCGAAAATGGACCAAATATCGTTATTGCTAGCGGAATTACCTATATGGAATATGCGCCCATCGCCTTCTGGCAAAATACGGACTAAGTTGTCGAAACCCCTTCCATGCGCCCACGGCCAAACGGATTGATCTATCTCAATACTGCGCGTCATTTTGTATTGCGATCAGCATACATTCCACATGGCTAATTCCATAAATGACTAGACAGGCCCTAGTCGCCTTTCTCCCACCTTCCGTCCTTGGCATCCTCCTCGGCTTCTTCATGAAGGCGCATGCTATCCCTTTCAGCAGCGGCCGCCTGCTGCATCGCCCGCATCTGGCCCATCGTCATCAGTTCTCCTGGAAATACAAATATCACAGAAAATAGAACGTTCGATTTAGTCTTCACGCTTCTTTTTGTACTGATTCTGCCGCAAATCATATCTACCCTATTTCATGATTGTGCACTGATTTTTCCACATATTATGAATTCCGGATCCTGTAACTTACAGGATGTAAGTTTACGAGGCGCGATTGCAGACTCATTTGTGAAATAAAGAAAATTAAACGGTTTAAACTTGGCATGCTGTTAGTTTGATAGTCATGACTTTCGCTTTGATAAAGAATGAACTTCGGTAAATCCCACCTTGGTTATCGGAGAAGATTTGCATACGATTATGAACGACATTGCTGCGACGCCAATCCGACCTACAAATCTACTTAGATGATTTATACTTGCGATGCCCAACCTTGGAGATAGCTGATCCGTTCTCATGTTCTGCAGTGTCTCCAATGTCTGAAATAAACCGGTCACGATCCATTTCGTTTTTTTTTCGGCGCATTCAAGTTTCACTGATCGTAATCTATTGTAATAGAACAAGGTCCGTTCAACAGCAAATGAATTGGCCAGAAAATAGGACTTATTTTTGTCCCAAACAACAAAAGAGGGTAAGATAAGCCGAAACCTTTTCAGATGGCTCCACGGGAAACGCCTGCTTGCGCTTGCGCGGCGAATGTCGTAGCATACTGACTTTACAAGCCGGTAAAATGCAATGTTGAGTTGTGAGCACCTGCAAAAAGATAGGTCGCGCGCTAGCGAACGCGCTGGCTCTAATTATGAATGGGAAATCGGAAAACAAGTAATTTAGCCAATGTTGAGCGGTTAGTAGCGTGGTGAATAATATAACTGCCTCAAAACAAGTAAATGAAGCATGTAGAAGAGTTATTATTGCAAAGAACGAAGAAAAGGCTGGAGAAAGCACCAGGGAGTTATGATGGTGTCCCACGCGACGCGACCGCAACGCGCAATTCTCGTGCGTCGCAGTCGCGTCGCGTTGGGTCACTCCGCAGCGGCGGAGCGAATGAGTGACGAGAGAGCACATTCGTATACTGTCAAAAGAGCGCGGCAATTCAAAACTGGAGATAGCGCATGCACAAACGGACGAATGGTTTGCGTTGCATAATTTGAAGTAAATAATAAATCCACACGAAAACCTTTTCGACTGCGTCTCTCCTAATTCATTGTCTCTCTGTTGTGGTCATAATGATACTCAGTCCAGGTTTTTCGCACGCTTTCGCGTCGGTGCGATGTCGCGTCTTTATTTCCTGGCTCAATCCGTACCATGTTTGCTGTTATGCACAGGTATATGAACGCAAAGGAACCATTTTAGATTAGACATTAACACATTCGGAATTTTTGCAATTGAGCGGTTGGATCCGAATCCGCGGACGAATAAATTAATCTCCAGTATTTACTTATGCATTCATAATACGCTACAAAAACGCTCACAATGTTTAAGGACTTAGAGCAGAAATTATGATGAGTAAGAGAATTTCCATAGGAACAAAAATTTCCTGGTTCACTACAAGAAACAATGAAATCAAGACGGCCACAAATATTGGGCGACCTAAAACTGCAAACATCACACAATGTAAAAGTGATTGGTTTCTTTGATCAGGTGGAATGTAGTGAATTATATACAATGAAATGGTCAGCCTCTCTTATGTCGCTCGGCGTCCCTTTATAACTTGCATGGCGGCAGCGATTTGAACATCAGCATCGCCTGCAGTGTTTTCTTATTAAACTATTTAATTGCAACTCTTTTGGCATAGGCAACCGTTTACGGTGCAGAAAACCAACCTGGGCCAGCGCGAATCTTCGATCCCGTTAGCGCCGCGCTGATCAATGAGCTGGCATGCTCTGCAAAGATTTAATAGTTACGGCAAATGCACGACGAATGTTTGTAAGCCTCCCGTGCAAGTAACTTCCATGGTGTAGTAAACCTGTAAAGTGCACTTCGCGCACGCAAGAGTGCACTTTTGAGGCAGGCGAGATTTACTACACCATGGAATTTAGTTGCACGGGGCTTATATCCCCGAACTTTGTCCACACATACTTGTGCAGGTCAGGGAATCATTGTTAGAGGATGATGAAAACAGTCAAGAAAGGCAAACCTCCCGCAGCGGCAGCCATCTGCGGCAGGTAAGACATGGCGGTTGCGGCGACGTCGGGCGAGCTACTCATCAGAGCCATGCGGAAGCCTTCCACAATCTGATCTGCTTTCTAAAAAATAAATTTATTTTAATAATTTTAAAGCTATTAAATCCAATTATCTACATTTACGCACCTCGGGGTTTGCGGCGAGGCACTGAACGGCCGCATGAAGCGAATGCCGTCGAATGGACTGTGCAGGGGAGCAGAAAAGCGGGATGAAATAACGGGCGTAGTCTCGTGACCTTCAAATTCGCAAAATACGCTAAATTAACCGAGTATAGTATACTAAAAGCATACTTTTCCGCATTGTGCTGGGAGTACGATTCAATCTTGCGCAGATCGTCGATGATGTCTGTGTCCGCTGATGAGGATGGAGCGGATGCGAATTCCAATTGTGGAGGGCCCGACATTCAACTGAAAGGGACCATTAGAAACTAGCACGCGCCACGTTTCCCCGGTGGCCACTGATGTCGGATCCTAACCAATTTGCGTCACAGACAGATAATAGGGGTGGAATGACAGGGGGTTAGAGAGAACAAGTACCGGAACACCCACTTATGATGGCCGTATTTATAGTGTGTTTTACTCGTTAGGGTGTGGCACTCGCAGGCCACGCCCAAGACAGCGACGCATAACATCTGTTCTCGAACTTCCAAGAGCGCCTAATTTAGCGTTCGTTCGCTCCTTGGTCTAACAGCTGCGTGGCAGAGTCAAATCCTATTCTGTACAGCATCTCCACAGCGCAAAAACATACTGCCCGATTAAAATCAGTGAACGCTCTTCAACCTCTACTTCTATTTTCTCGAGCAGGTAGAATTCCACGGGTCATAACCTCCCAAGATCAAGGAACACAATGATGGAAAGTGATCAACTTTTTTATACACGACTCTTTCAAAATGATGGACAAAACTCGGGACACCGTTCGAAAAACCTAATACCAGTAACAATGTTATGCGATTGAGTTAACTAAAACGATGCGAAATATATATTCTATGAAATTTACATTAAATGGCGAACATTACATGCGTGCCTCGATCATGTGCTTGATCTCGTTGAACTTCTCTGCTTCGTCGGATCCGACCCGTTTGTTCACGAGATCCACCATGGCCGAGAGGGCGGGGCCGTTGCGGCGGGCGAGGTACGCACGGGCCTGAAGAAATCAAAAAATTTTAGAGAAAATCTAAATTTCGCTACCTGCGGCAGCCTTCCCTTGGCGTATGCACTGATCAGTCCGAGAATCCGGCCAGCGAGGTCGCGCTCATCCAAAGTCTTGGCAACGTGTGTCTAAAATCGATGACTATACTATGCGCTAAACACAGTAGTGAGGCATGCAACGATCATCAGACGAATTCGACCTGTAGGAATGTGATGAGCTCATCTATCAGTCGGTTCACATCTGCAATTCCCACGACAAAGGTAGCTGGCTCCAATGGAGACTTCTCCATGTCCTCGGTGTCTCTGAAATCATAATATTGATTTCACAATTTAATCGATAAAATATATTTAATTTATGAACATAATTCGTTACTGACACCGACCTCAACGGCAGAACTGTCGAGCCCGTTTCCAGATCGCTGATGGAAGACAGCGACAGAATGTGCGTAACGGCAGTGATGATGAAGTTGACCACCCAGCGGTATCTGCAAATGTATTTGAATTTCCCGCATTTTCTTCTATTCAAATTTCCCGCTCACCTTCTCGTCTCTCGAATCTGCTTCGTCGTGCTCTCGACAATCTTCGTCATTAACCTCGACATCACCGGGAGCTGCCTGTAATAAAATGAATCATCTTGGTTTTGTAAACGTCATCGGATGAATATTTTGGAATCAGTGAATAAACAGTTGCCCGACTGAAAATTTCAATGTTTACCCCCCTAGTGGGTCCAAACGTCCCAATGTGCAACCCCCTAGACGTAAACAGCCCAGAACGACCTGCAAAATCGCAATTTTCTTCGAAATGTGCACCCCTTTGGCCCAAATTTCACAAATTTTCTAATGTGCACCCCCCTACAAGTCAGGCCAAATCAGGAACTATTTTTTCACTGTTTGGAATACCGCCATTAGACAGCGACGATGTTTACTACAATATGTGGTGCAGGTAACATCGTCGTACTGAGCACTTAGACTACCGTAACCACCCGTGCACCACCACACCACATCGACGTTTACTACACAATAAAATAGCGAAGCTCACCTGACGATAATTTCAGGATGCTTCTCCAGAATCACCGTCAGAGAATCGACGGCATTCGCCACGTCCGAGTCCACGTCACATTCGAACAGAGTGTTCACCTTCAGGATTAATTTATTGCCTTTTTTCACCTATTTACATATTTTACTTTTTTTATCAATAAATTTTTCTCACCAGTTGACCGACAATCTTATCCGCGGTCGGCAGTTTGTATTGTTGTCCGAGGATCGCAATTCGCGTCGAATACGGCGAGATCGAGAGGACTGAAAAATCATAAAATTTTCTTATCCGGGGAATTATAAAAATCGATTTCGATTATATTACCGATACAATTATTCACTATTAGAACAAATCATTGCTGGACATAAACGTCGTCGCAATATAAATCTTGTTTTCTACAGTAACTTCCCCACAACGACATTTACTAACACCATTTTCAGGTTCATGACTTACATGGGAATCGCTTCATGAGCTCCTTCTTCAATCGGGCCGCTCCCATTCGGCGCTTTTCGGCTAGAGGCGAGTTTTCAACCTGGAAAAATAATGATCAATTTATTCAAGCAAAAAAATGGTTACCCGAATGCACTGATCCGAAAGGGTGCGCAGGAAGGAGTTTCCGAGGATATCGACCTGTAAGAATTACCGTAGTTCATACACGACGATGTGTACTAACTACACCAAACAACCAGTGCAATGGCGCCGGCGACATTTACTACATCACACAACCGAATCGCAAACTGACAATCTTCTCGACGATATCTCCCATCTGAAGGAAGGGATCCTCTCCGCCCTTCTTTCCCTTCGACTTGGCGTCCTCATCATTGGCCGATGATTGCTCGACAACATGGGCAACCTGCAAAAGATGACCGTTGTGTAGTTGATGTCGTTGGTGCTGGAAACGTCGCAGTATGTAAACTATTATAGAGAACCCTGAGCATTATATTTTCCTCGCCCGGGCAATACCAATGACTGACAGCGTGCACACGATATCTCCCTCTTTTATCCACGGTTCATGACCGACTAATTCGGTGGGCATGAAACGGGGGCTAGAGAGAAAAATGCGCGCGTAGTCCGTCATTGGTCGCGTACGGGCGAATTAGAACGCTCCGACTCGGAGCCTCCGAGTACTCTACAATACCGAATTCTACAGTAATCTCTCTTACGACGGCGTTCTCTTCTTATCTTTTTTTTAAATGTTTTTGAATGCGATTCCTCTAAAGTAAAATTTGTCGAAATGGAAAAAATATATTTGTTAAGATATATAAACCCTACCATGTAAGCGCACGCCGTTTGCAATTCGGTCTGGGAGAGGGCTCGATAAAAGGAAGGCCGCTCGATGCAGTCGCTCAGCAGCTCGAGCACTGCTCCCGTTGACAGGCTGCAACGGGGTTCACTTTCCGATCGCATCAACCGGATAACTACGGTATAGTTAATGTATCATTTCGGCAGGCGGGAATGTTTCCCCAGTACGCTAGCGGAAAAGATGGGACCATACGCTACACGGCATAAGTCCGGACAAGCGATTTAAGGAAGAAAGAAAAACGAACTGCTCGGGTTCGTCGAATTTGGCGAGAACATGGCGAAGAACGGCTCCGATCGTTTCAGGAGATGCGCGTAACCACAGCTGAGCAACGAGGCGATCGAGGCCGTTGCGGGGCTGGAAATATATTAAATTAATTACTATGAGAAGGGGAAAAATCAGAGGCTAAATCATATATAATACATGTATTACACCGTTTTTCTGCAAATTTCCCCTTCGCTTACATGCCAGATAATTTAACTCTTTCCAAAAATATAATATACCTGGGCTCCAAAGATCTTCTTGATCTGGCTGTCGACTTCGGCCGCGGGGAGCGAAACATCGATCACTTCGGGGCGGAGGAGGAAGAAGCGATTGACGAGTCTTTAAAGGATGATTAAAATATTTTAAAAAAGAGATAAATTAATTTAAATAACATTGACATGACTGGAGGGAAGTTTTGTTCTAAAAATGTTTCGTGAAACCTCCAAGACCCCTAGGAAAGCGCGAAAACTCGCCCAAGTTGAATGAGGCGGGCGGAGTTTCGCGAAAGATCGTTACTGCGTTTATCTCAAAAAGTAAATACCTCGTCCTGCCGACAGCGCTGATGGCCTTCTGCGTGTACAGTGAGTAGAGAATGCTGTCCGCAGTCGCCGTGCGAAGATTATCCGGCGAACCCTGACAACGGTAATATTTAGTAAATGTTGTCGTAATAACGCGAATGACGACGTTTACTACACCACTATTACCAAATTGCTAGAGTGTGGTGTGGTAGTCGTACGGAAATTACAGTGATTACCACATGACGACGTTTCAATTAGGTTTAGTAAACGTCGCCTTGAACGGCACCATATTTAAATGGAATCTTTGTTACCTTCTTGCTGGAGGAGAGGGGAAGACTGCTACCTCCTCCTCCACTCGTTGTCCCAGTCGTGGCACCACCTGCCCCTCCACCGATGCTCGATGGCGATGCCAACTGGCGAATAGTCGATTCTATCGTAGCCGGCACCGCGGTAGCTTTCAGGATCTAAAATAAATATTTAAAAATGTAAAAATTAAGAAATTTAAAGTTTGCAGAAAAATTAACCTTATTGCACAGCGAGCTCAGCTTGGAAGACGCGGAGGGGTACTGAAAATATATGTAATTTATTTCATATTTTCAGGTCTTTTTCACCCCTTGGGAAATTTATTTTGTAGATACACACCTTCTCGGCAGCCTTCACGACGAGTTGTGTCATGGCAGTGAATGCAGACGGTTGAGCAAAGAAGAACTTGAGGTTTCCCTCCAGGAACTCGAGGCAGGCTGCATTGAGATAAATACAATAACTATTATCATGCGATGATTGTTAAACGTAGTAAATATTATCATTCGAAGAGATAAATGCAATCACTATTATTGATCGCAGAGACAAATACAGTAACTATTATCTATGGATGATATAAACGTATTAAATACTACCGTCCGTGAATTATTGTCGAAGACTCACCATCTGTGCTCTGCTCGCTGGCAGCGGCTGCTCTCGTCTCTTCAGATCCGATGTTGAATGAAGCACCGGCAGCGACCATTGACTTCAACTTGCGCACGAGCTCCACCTGAACAATATATTCATTATAGTATCAGATCAATGCAGTAACAAGGGGCGAAATCGCTCTCATGCGTATCCAAAATACGCCTATAACACAAGTGTAGAAACGAGGTTCGAAACGCTATGCATTAGTGCGTTACCGCATTTAGCAAACATTTTTCGGCGACAAAATGAATAAAGGTTACCTTGGTCATAATAGGCAGGTTAACCGGCTCCGTATCCATCTTCTCCTCTTCTGCACGCGCCACTTCAAGTGCGATAGGCATCATCGTCGATGGTACTGGAGGAGGATCCCAGACGATCTGAAAATTGGGAATTACGGAATTTAAATTATGGCGATGTTTACTACACTTTATTATTTCATGGCTGTCAGGCAAGTAGGAAGGAGAGTTGACCTGATCTTCCTCCATAGGCTCGTCCTTGACGACCTTGGACGCATCATACGACGTCGGTGTAGATAGCTTTTCGAGAAACTGGAAAGCATATATTTTAGCAGTATTTAACGCGGAACCTTCGTAATACATGAATTTTTGTCCGGATAATAAACCTCCGGAATCTTTTTCTGAAAAATTTAAAAAATATTTCCCAACCATTTCTCCACCGATGGCTCCCCTCGACTTGTAGGCGATGACAAAGGAGCGAGAAGACGACGACTCTGAGTCACCCTAAAACACGCGTTTTAATCGCCAGTAAGGACCGATAAAATATACGCATTAGCGAGTTTTGAAGCCCAGCTCCCGATTAGAATAAGTAAATTGCAATAGCCCACCTTAATCTGTTCGGAGCTCAGTTGATCCAGCGCTTCCAGGAGTTTGGTTGCCGAAAAGCTCGTGAGACCTGGAATAAGTACTATGTTTGCTCCAATCGGAAACACGCGAACCAAATGTACGAATAAGTCGCAGCGAATCGACAGCTTCCACCGACTTCAATGCAATCTGAAAATAACTAAAATTTTAAACTTTAAAATTATTTACAGTTCAGACAACAAGTCAGTTTGCGGTTCGCAGTTGGCAGCATGCCAACTGCGAATCGAAAACTGGCTGGATTCATTTTGAAATTCCGTTGAAAGTTTTACAAAAATAGGTTTTTGGTGTTGATTTTCTTCGGATGAGAGTTATCGACATAAGAATGGACATGTCTGACTCCGGAACATAATTGGCGTAATCAATAGTAATCACAAACCTGAACAATCTTTTCGTCCGCGCTGCTGAGCATCAGCGCTTGGAGTTTGTCGTTCATCAGCTGTACCGGTGATCCCGAAGAGTCGCAAACGCAGGGAAGACCGCCTGAATATAATAAAACAATCATAAAATTTTATCTCACTCGAAACTCCGCCCCCTGGTCGGAGTGGGCGGGGTTTCAATCAGCATTACTGCGTTTATCTCATAGTACGCGTACCGTTGTCATTCCGTTACACTCTTATTGTTAGAAGAGATATAATTTCTTTTGAAATCGAAACCCGGCTCATTTAACTCCCGAAACTCCGCCCACTTTTAGAAGTGGGCGGGGCTTCGATCCTCGTTACTGTATTTAGCGTACCCTTGGTATTCAGCAGCATTGCCAGTAGGCGATCCCTCGATTCTCCTCCGCCTTCAGTCAGAGACAGCAATTCGAGCGAGGAGAAGAGGGCCGATGCCACCACGGGAAACTGAACGGTGGTGTAGGAAATGTCGTCGTTCGGTAAGTAGGGGTAATTGGTATACGACGACGTTTACTACACCACTGAAGTTGCAGAATCAATATTCTCTCCTTAGTGTGGTGCAGTAATCGTACGGTAACGTATAGTACACGTCGTCGTAAAGTAAAGTGTAGTAAATGGCGTAGTATTTTTACGGTGACGTGTAGCAATCGTCGGCGTACGGTAACATGTAGTAAACGTCGTCGTACGGTAACTACGGTAGTCACCAAAAAAATCTCTTACCTCTTTATTCTGCTCTCCTCTCTGCAGCTTGAGCATGGCCACGCCCTCCGGTCCCGAACCAACGCTTCCTCCCGACTGGGCAATCTGCATGTACCTGAAACCATAAAGCGTTTTTACAGTAATATTGTGGCGTAAAAAATTTCGTCGTATGACGACGTTTACTACACACCCTCCCACGCCTCTTTCAAAGAGTAGTGAAGTAAACGTCGTCGACGTTTGGCCACTTCTGTGCATTACCGTAACTGTCACGCAACGACGTTTACTACTCACACTTTCCGAACAATGGTGTAGTAAACGCCGACGTATGGCACCACGCGACGATGTTTCCCACACCACCCAATTACAAGGCCCCTACTTGGCATAGAAGTCGATGAGGGCGACGAGAAGGGGCTCCGTTTCCTTGTCGATTGCCGTCTGCGATGAGGCTGCACTGGAAGCTTTCCCGCCGATCGGATGACAGGAGATGAGATGGGCCATCTGAATAAAAGTATTTAAATTAATTAAATTTAATAGCCTTAAAATACAGGAATATTTTTGTTTCTGGAATGTCTAAATTCCGTTTTAACCATGCCAAAATCGTTTTTATAAGCCGACAAATATAAACAGAGGTAGAATTTGAGTTGGGATATTTTAGCGGTCCGGAATGGCAAATCATAAATTATTTATGAAAAAAAACAATAACCTCGTGTATCTCCTCGTTCTTGGCGTGTTCCGCCACGAATCGGACGTATTCAACCCTCCTCCTTACCTGTAAAATTAGAAACGTGAAACAGAATTAAAAATGTCCTCACATCTCCTCCATCAGTTGGAATGGCCTCGGCGAGTTGGCGGCAGGCGCGGGAACGGAGATCTGCAAAGAAACTGAATATTCTTCATTTTGTAATATTGTCGCGCACCAGACAGCCGCTGATTATGCCCGAAAATATTGATGACGAACGTGATCTACCACTTAAATTTCAGTAGGTGATCGACAATATTGTCTTTGTTCAAAGGGATGGATTTTAAAATTATTTATACCTTCAAACAGCGGAGACTTCGCGAAGGCCTCGAGGTTGAAGGTCGTTGATCTCCGTCCTCCTTTGCCGCACGAGGAGAGGAGCGTGTGGGCCGAGTCGTTCTGGAATCATTGAATCTTTATGGACGGGCGAACGGACAGAAGAATATTCTCCGGTATTGACCTACTCGCAATAAGCAACGTAATTAGTGTAATCAGTGAAGTAGATCACTCATTGCGCTGCTTACCGCGGACTGGATTGCGCTTCGCCACAATAGACAGACAGGTAGGCAGAAGAAATACGGTCAAATAAACAGACTGACAGGCCCCAGAGACAAACGGGCAAACTGAAATCTCACCGTAAAGATGAAGCTCAACATGGCAGCAGCTCCGTCCCTTTCGGGCTGCTCTCCAAACGCCAGTCGATCGAAAAGGAGAAGAACGGTATCCGAGGCATCGCGAGTCTTCTGAAATTTTTGTTTTTTTTTCGATCATTCCGTCTCATGGGCATAAATAATGCATATTTTTAGAAATATCGATGTTTTACCTGCTCCGATTCAGCCGACGACGCAATGGTGGAGCGCAGGCGGAGAGCCATCTGAATGAGTTTTGCTAGTTATCATTGGCTTTTTTCACGCTGGTTACGGAATGGTTTGAAGAGCTAGATCAAGAGCGCAAACAGCTCGACCGACACGTATTGTCGTGCACCAAAACACGACGTATCGCACCATGGAAAAATGCAGCTCTTGATCTACCGCCGTTTTATAATAGATATTAGGAAAATAAATTGGTTCCGTAGGATTTGGCTCCCGACAATATTGGGGAAGTAGAAAATCAGAAGCATATTGGGTTCTCGACAATAACTCACATCTCCAATCGTCCCCGCATCGACGGTCCTCCTATCGGGATCCGTTGCCAGATGATGAAGGAGGAATTGGCAGAGGCACGAGAGAGGAACGAAGGAGACGGCAGAGGGATTGGACTTGAGCAGCTCCTGAAGACAATATTTTCGAGAGCCTATTATTGGGATCCATAGAGCCATGCAATTACCCATCTTTTGTTTACCACCCAGTTTCATGAGTATTGTCGGCGGAATGAACGTTCCGGACAATGCGCTCATCGCCCTACGATTTCTCTGTACTGCTCTCTCGTTGTCTGGCGGTTAGAGAAACGAGAGAACTGTGGAGAGAGATCGCAGGGCGATGAGCGTATTGTCCGGAACGTTTATTCCGCCGACAAAAGTTGATTCGCACTTTTCATGGTCGTGAAACTGGTAGATCAAGAGGGAGAATTAAATGTTGTAGTTCTCGGCAATGCTTAGGGATGTCTTCCCTCGCCAGGCCAACCCGGCGCGTATGTATCGCAACCAATAAGGGGATTCGGGAAACGTCGCCGACCTCAATAGCAGGCATGGCATGGGCAGCTCCGTGTTCTGCTATGAGTTCACTCAGAAGATCAGGAGAACGAATCTCGCAGAGCTGAGCGGCCACCGGCTGAAAATAAAGATTCTTCGCTAAACACCAGAAGTCCAAACTGAGAAATAGGAAACTTTGGCGATACCTTGGTGTGTGCAAAGTGGCGCAGTTCTTCGAGAGTCTCCCGCGGTGGAGGACGAGGAGGGCCACTGAAAACAAGATAATTGTCGAGAACCACATGGATTCAAATTTCCATTTTCCTCAGAAAAAAATCCCCGCTCTGACGTCTCAAGTCTTTATTGCGCGATCAGTTCGACTAAACTGGTCACAAAACTGGCAATTGTTGGAAGCGGTAGATCAATGTTTGAAGCTTTCTGGTACTCGATAATATACTTACGTCGGGCAATATTCCACGAGACGCGTCCACAGCTGGTAGTCGTCCTCGGCCATGTCTTCCTTCTCCTTCCGCGCCAGAATGTGCTCGAAGGAGCGGAAGATTTCACGCTCGCGTTCCTGAAGTTTAATTAATTAATTTGTAATTTGTTGATTTATCGTTTTTAAATACAAATATTATACCTTCTGATCCCTCGCCGTCTTCGCCATGTCCGCCTTGCTTATGCCGTCCAGGGCAATAGGAAATTCGTAGCGGCTATAAGTAAATTTAATCCATTATTTAATTAATCAATAAATCAATAAATACACTTACCCAGTCAGAACCATGCGCACCAGCATCCGAAGGGTTGGGTACTTTCGATAGGCCTCATCGAAGAGTGCCGAGGGAGCGCTCCCCACGAGGATGTACGTGACGAGCAGCCAGATCTAGAAAATGGAGATGATCGATCAATGAATGATATTGTCGGAAACCACTTATTATGACTCTGGAAGTGAGCATAGACAGTTTTAGGGATCCCGACAATAATTTGTTGTTTTCAATGTAAAAGGATAGCGGCAATGATCGAATAGCAAACATTCAGTTCTGATTGGGATATTGGAATAAAAAAACTTACCTTCCACGCGAGCTCTTCGATGGCAAGCGAAACGGGGATGGGGACACTGCAAGGGTTGTATGAGCATTTGGATTTGTTCTATTAATATAAATTGTTTTATATAAGTTAAAATAAATAAATAAATAAAATGAAATTCAATACGTTTCACCGTCTATGATGAATAAGAGACAATGGAGAGCACTGGAATTTCAGGGACAGTCCAAATGCAGAATTAGATAGTTTCGGAATTTGATATGATATGTATTTGAGCTGACCCAATCTCCGCGAAAGAGTGCTCGGTCGTGGCAAAGAGAACGTCGAAGAGCTTCATGGAGGACAGCTCGACGAGGGGGAGGGATGCATCTACAACGGATGAATATTGTCGAGAGCCAAAAAGGGAATTATAAACAATTGGTTTCCCGACAATTTCCAGAAGCCTCGACAAATTCAGTTTGTTAAAAACATTTATTGTAAAAATATCCGGTCAATCTCACCGGAGGGGAAGCGACTGGACATGGCCTTCTGGATCAGTTGCCCGAGCAGATAAATCCGATCGCTCGATTCCAGCATCTCCGTCTCCGCAACCTACAGAACAATGTTATTCAAGAATAGACACAGTTAGGTTGTTTATGTTTTTCGAGATATTCGCAAAACGAGTTTTTTCTGAGCGTAATGTACGTTTCACAGGCCGACAATGTTTCCGAGTTCCAAATTTCGGGGAGTGTATTTCAGAAGGGTTATTATTGTACTCTCAGGAAGAATAATTCCGTCGACAGTCCTCACCATCTCCAGCATCCTCTCCGTCAGTGGGCATCCTTCGATGAGGCGAGCTCCGAAGATCCATTCATTGTCAACGGCAAGAGCAGTCCCCGCGGTTATGCTCACGTCCAGACTTCCGTAGTGCTCGGACTGGAACGATTATCGATCTTGAAAAAATCGATAGACAAAATTACCGAATCCAGAAAGAGCGCCCGATTGATGCATCGGATCATCTCCTCAGCGCTAGAGAAGATTGCAGAGTGCCTGGAAAAAGTGTTAGTAATTGTAGCATTATTCTCACAATCAGATCGAGTTCACAAGGATTCTCGGAAACGTTCATGACGAGATGCGTTAAACGGCGACTACGCCAACTCTCCAAAAATTATTCGGCCTCGAGAGATCTGTCTGCGACAGATGCGCCAGGGCGCGAGGCTATACCGTGGAAATTCAATTTAAAAAATCGATACTTAGTAAGTCCTCTGAAGACAGCCTCGAAGTAGGCCTGGAGCTCTGTCTGATACTTGGAGGCGTGATCCGGTACACTCGAAGAAGGAGCTCCGTTGCGACGAGCGATGAGAGCATCACGGACCTGATAATAGAGAAGATTTATTGGTTAGTTTTAGTTTTAATAAAATAAAACATTCAAAATGGTGTTGTAAACGTCGTCGGGAAATAATTACTGATGCACCACGCATGCATCACCACAATACAGTTCAGCGCCATGATTACCGCAGTCGGGTAGTAAAAGTCTTCAGAATGTTATCACGAAAATCTGCAGCAATTGTCATACGACGACGTTTACTACACCACACTTATTCTTGTCATGCGACGACGTTTACTACACCACATTTATTCTTGAAACAAATCAAATTTACCTGCGCAGTAATAGCAACCAGCGGGAGCGAGACGCACGCATCGACAACAGCGCGTGGCATCCCTTCCTGAAAAATTCAGATATTGACACTTTTTTGGCACGATGCCAATTTGGCATAATGCCAAGAAAACATACCGGAACTTCATCGTTCCGCGCCATTTCTCCAATCGTGTCGAGCAGCGAATCGGCAAACACTGAGAACAGAAAATCGCCGCGGAGATACGATCTGAAAAATTAAATAATTTTTAGAAACAATTGTTTTTAGCTCCTTACCTCGCCAGTTCCCTGACAAATGTTCGGACAATCTTGATGGTGTCCTCGCGTATGAGCAGAAGCGCTATCTCTCCACCGATTACCTGAAGTTTCTATTTTATTGTCGCGCGCCAAAAATTGCCGAGTTCCCACGCCCCGAAATTATCGATCTTTGGTGCTCGACAATATCATATAAGAGAGGTGCTTCTAAAAAGCATGGTGTAGTAAATCGCGCCTGCCTGTAAAGTGTACTCTCTGCACGCCAAGAGTGCAGGCATGCGAGATTTAATACGCCGTACTTTTTATTTAATTGCACCCCTCGTATATGTGATTATTTGTCTGTTCTAAGAGTTCCAAAATATAAAATAACAACCTTGGACGTCTCGCGATTGTCGATGACAAGCATTGCGTGAAGGGCGTGCATGTTCATGGGGTACCTGCAAAAGTCTGATTTTTTTCTTGCCAAAAATATTTAATCGATCAATAATTCAATAAATAATTGATAATTCTCCGATATTATTTTGTTTGAAAAACCACTTACCGTGATTGTGGACTGCCTAGTTCGTTGGTGAGAAGAGCGCGAACCTGGAAAATGCAGGGTTACTGTAGGCTTGAATAATTTATCAAGACTGGGGGAATAAAAATCGATTCAATAATCAATAATCTTACAATATGGACGTGCATTCCTCGCGAACGCGTCATCATCTCACGCAGCATCACGGAGAAGACAGGACCGACCTGAAGGGGATACAGATTTTAATTTCGACCCTGGATCACCCTACATTTTATATTCCGTGTTCTAAACAAATGTAATTCTTTGGAATCATTCTAGCTGAAGAGATATTTTGGGACACCAAAATTCAGCCAATTCCCTCCGCTGTCTCATGATCAGTTTGGCGCTGTATTCATGTGCCCCCATCCCCAGTCGGAGCGACATGTCATTCTGGCCGAGCGGTCTAAGGCGCTGCGTTCAGGTCGCAGTCCTCTTCGGAGGGCGCAGGTTCGAATCCTGCGGATGACAGATCCTTTTGCTTACTCACCGCCTTGCTCTTGTAGCTGCGTAGCCTCAGCAGTGCTCCCAGTGTCTCCTTCCCCGCTTCGCTGTCTGCCTCCGTCAGGTTGCAGCCGAGGAAGAGCAGCATTTCGAGGGCGGGCCGCTGGTGCTGGAATAGGTTCTTCTAGGTCATCCTAATTCATTACATTGTCGAGATCCCAGAAAGGTCTCCAATATGGTATCAGTTGGTTACCGAGAATACAGTAACAACAAGAATAAAGAGTAACCTTGGGAGACTGGAGCCAATTGTCGATGCGCCGAGCGATCTGGACACGAACCTGAAAGAAGAAAACTAACGACCATGAAAGAGAATGCATCAGAATTCATTTAGAACGATATTGCCGGGAGCCAAACTTCTGTTTTTATTTTTGCGAATCGTTAAAGACTAGGAGATCCTGATGAATGTTTGCTCTTGTGTGGTTCCCGACAATGAACAGGGCCACCCCTCACCTCCGGTAGAGCAGAGCACATCATCAGTGCACGAAGGAAGGCACGCTGCGGATTCTCCCCCGAGTGTTCCCACCACCTGGAGAGAGTGAGGTAGATCAGTGGTGTATTATAGTAAACGTCGTCCAATGACTACAGTAATTTCTTTAGGGCGACGTTTGCTACACCACGCGCATGGTGTAGTAAACGTCGTCGTGAATATTACCTTCTGATGATTTCGAGCGTGAGCTTTATAAAGTCCTCTTGCTGCGTGAAGGTAATGGGCTTCGCAGACTGCAAAGGCACAAAAATCGATGTTTAATTTTCAATCGATAACTCGGAGTATAAAAAGTGGCATTTTACCTGGTCCGGATAGTGCTCGGGAACGATCATTTCTCCGCCGGCTGCGAGGTACATCGAGCGATCGGGAAAATTCGTCCCGATGATGCGGAGGAGACGAGAGAAGAGGGGAGTGGCGCAGGGCTGAATTCAAATATATATTTTTTTTCATTCAAAAAAGGGCACCCTCAATCCTGTAAAGGTTCTAGTTTGCTCGAATTTGCACGTTCAAAAAAATTAACTGCGTGCGTTATGGATCTTCTGCTGATCTCGTCACATATATTTTCTGTGGTTCAAAGTGGAATCAGTTTGGTTTGGAATCATTTTGGTTTTTGACAATATCTTTCAAAAATTAAAAATATTTTAAATAAAACCTTGTCGATCCAGGCGCGGTCCCCGAACATGTCGTGGAGGAATCCGTGGAAGAGGACGGGATCCACGGCTGCCTGCTGCTCGACGAGGCTCGATAGCCACGAGACGAGAAGGGACTGAAAACGTCAGCAATTATCTTGTCGAAAACCACATTTGGTCTCTCATTCCGAGGGTGTTTAATAAGCTCTGTGGTAGTGATAGTTTCAGGAATAGTACAGCGAGGTAGATATTGAACTCCGAGGGAATTCATAGGTACCGGGTTCCCGACAATATATTACATTCGACTACATTGTAGACTCCAGAGTTGCTTGCCTGTTTATCAGCATGGAGACCTCGTGAATTCGCGAGTGCACACAGCAGTGCTCGCACCAGGTATTGATTCTGAAATTTAGGAAGATTTTTTAATATGCCGAAATAGTAACTTACTGCTGTTTGATTTAAAAAAATTACATTATATTATTATTATTATTTACAGTAGTTTAAAAATACCGTAATCTTTTCGGCGTGATCCCGGATGGTGAGTGAAATGGCAGCGACGGCGCTTTCCTCGTAGGACACCGTCCCCGCGGCTACCTGTAATTACAAATTGGAAATGCGGTGAGGTTACCGTAATCCATTTACCCACGACGCCGTTTACTACACCACTTACATTGTGCTTGTCGAACTCGCGAAGGGCGGCGCAGATCAGGCGGGCGACCTGAAGGAATTCGATAGAATTCAAGCCATTCGAGAACCCCTCGGGTTTAGGAAATTATAATCTGTCTGGTTCGCGACAATATCGGTACTCACCTTGTTGAACTTGGCCTGCTCGACGGCCTCGTAGAGCTTCTCCGGGAAGTCGGCGAATTCGATCTGGAACGATTTTTGCTTGATTTCGATTATCGATTTTCTGTTATTTTGGTTCTTGACAATACAGTACTTTACAATCTCTCTCACCTCTGTATTGGCGCAGAAAGTGAGGTGGGTCTCCTCGAGGGCTGGTCGGAGGGAGGCGGAAGGGGATTGAGTCGATGCCTGAAATCGATACTCCGCAGTCTATGGGCTTTGTAGATTGGCACGGTGCCAAATTGGCACCGTGCCAATTTATTCTCGACGGAAAAAGGATTGTGTATGAACCATCGCATAGTCCTTTAGAATCGGGACTCTGATCTACCGCCGATCAATGATCTACCGTCAATGACATAATTATTACCCGTTGATCTACCGCATACCTTGGAAGTCGTCGTGGTGGACGAGGCGAAATCGAGCTTGAGCCTCTTGGCCGTTGACATTGTGGTGCCCGAGGTCGAGGCAGAGGAGGAGGTCGAGGGCTGGCCGGCGGACTGCAAGTGACAACTTGATCCTTGACGAAGGGAACAGTCAATCAAAGTGTCATCACGATGAGGTACATTGATCTACCGCTAGTGATCGCATAGGGCGAACAGTCCGCGAGACTAAGCCATTCGATCAGTGCGCCTCACATTGATCTACCGCCTTTATCGCAAGGGGCGAGCCAGTGGCTTTCTCGCAATGAATCGATGTGTCCTTGATAGTAGATACAATATCGATTAGCAACGAGATGCACAAAATCTCAAGGGGCATAATGTCGAGGGCAAGAATGAAGCCGATCTTTCCTCCCTTCTTCTCATTGCTCGAACTAGGGGTAGATCAATTCGCCCGCATCCCGTAGTTCCCCCTCGACAATCTAATGGAGTAGGAGAGGAAAACTGACACTCGCGGCTGCTCGCTTGATGGTCGTCCCCGAGGAGGCAGTGCTTGCTTTCGGCTTCACCGCTTCCGCCTGATAAATTGGGTTTGACGGAGTTGGAATTTTTTTGGCAACTTGCCAAATGATCTACCTAATTTTGACAACTTGCCAAATGATCTACTATTGGAATCGTGCCAAGGAAGTTCCTGCCAGTCTTTATTTAGCATCAAGGGGGAAGCAACTCACCGCGACACCGGAACGCGACGAAGCAGTCGCTTTCTTCTCACGTTTCTTCACCACGGGCTCGTCCATCGTGGCTGAATTGGTTACTCAAAATCGATCGATATCGATTATCGGTAGAAATATGGCGTTTGTTAATGTCGACTGCCTAAGCAGGGCTGAATTCAAACGGCGGTAGCAGACAAGGGCGAAGTTCAATGTGGACGCATTACAGTATCGGAGAGAGAGAGTGGCGAGAGAGCGCACGATGGACCATAGGGCTAACCAAAAAGGAATCGCAGATAGGTGCTAATCTGAACGAAATGAAGAAAGAGCAGCACTTTACGAAAAGATAGAAAATGCGAAAGAATAAATTCGAACCGGGGCGAAATGGAGTTGAGCGACGAGATCAATAGACGCTAAAGGAGAAACGTCTGACAATCATCAGAGCACACTTTGCTCCCCCCTCACCAATACACTGGAAATGAGTCAATCGCGATGAAGCAGTTCCGATGAGCTTTTCGAATTGCAATGGCAGCGCGGGAGATCTACCACTCGCTCCATCGATTCGCTCTCCTTCGTTCTCCGAGGACACTCCTTACCAGCAAACGCGCTGACTCTTTTCGCGCCTTGGTGCGAACAAAGTGAGCGATCGTGAGTCGAAGGCAGATTGACCTATTGTGGTGGTGGATAGACCGTTCCGGGCTTCGCACCTTGGGTGAGTATTGTCGGCGGAATAAACGTTCCGGAGTGTACGCTCATCGCCCTGCGATCTCTCTCCACTGTTCTCTCGTTGTCTGGCTGTTATAGAAACGAGAGAACAGTGGAGAGAGATCATAGGGCGATTAGCGTATTGTCCGGAACGTTTATTCCGCCGACAATATCTCTCTATTGAAACGAGAAGCTGAACCAGCTCTAAAAATCACTTCATCTCAATGCATGTTATTGCATTCGCGCCGAAGGAAATAGTGTGCCAACCACTGGGCCGGCCGGTCAGTGGAGAAAGCCCCTTCAAACCCATTCTACTCCGTAGTTTTGCAAATCTATCGAAATCCTCTCCCTGCCTCTTCTCTCAATTGCTCACCCACTGCGACACAAACGCGCCGGGTTCCCGGCGTGAACCCCGGCCCGTGTGTGTCGCAACGAGTTCATAATTGGCCGATTTCTAATAGAGTTCGGGGAACTCGTGTGATTTAAGAAATTAGTTTATGCTTTCTTTGCACGAAACTATGCCAATTTCCTGCCACATCAAGTTTGGTGAATTTTTCAAAAGTTCAGGCCAAATTGCCGGTGAGAGGCTGACAAGCTCTTTTTTCAACCATGCAGGGACTCGCATCCCGTCCGATCTGCAAAGTTAAGTAACGGTGGGCTGTGCCAGTCATTGAATGACCATTTCCTGGGAATCGCCATTGTTGTAAGCAAGTATTACCGGCGAACCAAACGCGTCTAAATTTGCGTTCCGTCCACTCTGTACCCTCTTCATTCAAAACATAGTTATCTCATCGTCTGACTGCTGGTTAGAATTTCGCGCCTAGGTACGAAGTGAAGACGAGTTTGGTTCGCCGATAATATGTAGTACTCTGCCGTAACATTGACTAAAACATGCTACTTTCAGCTGCGCAAATGAGATATCGGGTCGACCGGTGGGGAGCGAGGATCTAACACACCATGCTCTAAAAATCACTTCATCTCAATGCATGTTATTGCATTCGCGCCGAAGGAAATGTGCCAACCACTGGGCCGGTCAGTGGAGAAAGCCCCTTCAAACCCATTCTACTCCGTAGTTTTGCAGATCTATCGAAATCCTCTCCCTGCCTCTTCTCTCAATTGCTCACCCACTGCGACACAGACGCGCCGGGTTCCCGGCGTGAACCCCGGCTCGTGTGTGTCGCAACGAGTTCATAATTGGCCGATTTCTAATAGAGTTCGGGGAACTCGTGTGATTTAAGAAATTAGTTTATGCTTTCTTTGCACGAAACTATGCCAGTTTCCTGCCACATCAAGTTTGGTGAATTTTTCAAAAGTTCAGGCCAAATTGCCGGTGAGAGGCTGACAAGCTCTTTTTTCAACCATGCAGGGACTCGCATCCCGTCCGATCTGCAAAGTTAAGTAACGGTGGGCTGTGCCAGTCATTGAATGACCATTTCCTGGGAATCGCCATTGTTGTAAGCAAGTATTACCGGCGAACCAAACGCGTCTAAATTTGCGTTCCGTCCAC
>JACMIG010000011.1:58702-75368 GCA_014805385.1 Levipalatum texanum
GCTGTGCCAGTCATTGAATGACCATTTCCTGGGAATCGCCATTGTTGTAAGCAAGTATTACCGGCGAACCAAACGCGTCTAAATTTGCGTTCCGTCCACCCTGTACCCTCTTCATTCAAAACATAGTTATCTCATCGTTTGACTGCTGGTTAGAATTTCGCGCCTTGGTACGAAGTGAAGACGAGTTTGGTTCGCCGATAATAATTCTCACGCCTGGGCCCGACCAATGACGGTCAGACAATGAGCAAGCTTTTGATCTACCCCTTCGAGCCCCCGTTTCATGACCCCTGTGATTGAATCGGCCATGCATCTTTGTTGGTATTGAACGGGCGTGAAAAGAAAAAGGTCCGGGTGCCCGACAATAGAGTTGACAGTGTCTTCGCAGCCTCTCTAACTCCGAGATGTTCTTCTTTCGCCTGTGTTTGTACCCATCAGAATCAAGAGTTTCGAGCTTATTCACCAACGATTCGAATAGCAACTCCAGTTCGATGTACTCCTGACAATGAGGAAACTCCCCTCGTGAATCTTGATCAGACCGAAACCCTACTTTATTCCCCTTGTATTGCATTCGATTAGTCATAACACAGGCATGTTAAAAGATGTTTATCAGAAAGAAAATGCGAGCTATTAGTCTGGGGGCAGTTACGGGGGCAGGCTCATGGGATAAAGGAGAACACGGGGGAATCAGAATCGCAGTGTTTTTCAGAGCAAATTGTGGACTATCAAAGTCGAAATAAAGCTGATTGTCAGCGCATGACAATGTTTCGGCGAACCTTCGAGAAATGAATCGGGAAGATTTTGTTGAGATTTTATTTTGTGCTGAGGGCAATAAAGCTATGGAGCAATTCATCGATGATCCTGTGAAAATGCGAAATCGTGAGATGAAAGTACATAGATAAACGCAGCGTACACCAGGGATCGATGAATGAAGAGGGACATCTGCAAGGGGATTGTTTCGGCTATACTGTCTTTTCAGCATTTTCAGCAAGGGAAATGGAAATTAACGAAGCGAGAGATAGTGCAAAAGGAGAGACTCTGGCAGCCTGCGTCTCTCCCTTTACGTTATCTCTCGCCCTCGATAATTTCAATAATAAATAGCCCTCACGTTATCAGTATCAGTTGGCGGACTGTCTCTGGATGTGCGTCGCGCGCTCCTCGCCCTCCTTGTTGTAGAGGATGGTCTGGACGTTGCTGCCGGTTCCGAAGGAGTCCTCGCCCTCGAAGACGAGCTGCTCGGGAGGCGCGTGGATGCCTTGGTTGCGGGCGAAGATCTGTGAATTTTTCGGATAAACCTGATTTTGGGCATCCTGGGTTGTTAGTCTTTTCGTTGGTATCAGGTATTCCTGGGCTATGATTTTCGGCAAGTATCATTGACGCTTCCGTAAAGGAGGTAAGAAAAGGACGTGGAGGATGATCTATGCACACATATGAAAGGTTTCGGGGAAAGGCCCTTTCAAATGTATTAGGAAGGCATTCAATGAGCTGTTGAAGTAGGTATACCTTGAGGGTCTTCCCGGCGCGCAGGACAAAGTTGGCTGGGAGGGTGAAGACGATCTCGCGCTTGCCGTCAATCTTTCTGTAGAGAAAATACGAATAAACGCAAAAGGGCAATTTGGGTCACTTTTTTTTAGAATGGTAACTATTTTTATAGTGCTAATAAATTGCCTCTTGAGCTTCCACTCTCCGATGGTCTCGTCCTTGGCGCGGTGCGTGTTCTGGATGACGACGAACTTGCCGTCGGGGGAAACCTCCTGTAAGAAGCAATTGTGGCAAAAGTGCACTATTTTCCAGACTCAGGCCAAAGTGCACTTGCACTTTCGCCTTAGTGGTCTGATTTCCATAGTGATCGCAATCTGAAATGTTGCTCCTACTGCTTCTTTGAAGTCATTCAATGAGCCCTAACGGAACAAACTGCTCACGTGTATGGATACGTTGCCCTTGGCGGATCGCTGGAAGGAAGATCGTGACGCGGTCTCGCCCTTCACCACACGCATGGTCTCTGGAAATATGTTTGGTTATCTTCTTCACTAACAAATTAGTTAGCTTGCTCTAACTAAATCAGGTGGTATGGTACTTTAGGTGCTCTCAATTAGGGTACTTTAGGTCTCCGTGAGTACAATGTGCCAGATCACTTCAGAGTCACTAAGTTAGGTTATTTCAGATCTCTGTTAGATTATGTTAAGTTTCGAATAGGCTATTGTAGGTGCCTGTTTTGTTCACAACTGCTCACCCGTATCGGTCTCCTGCGTGATGGCGTGCGTCTTGACGACCTGCTCAACGAGCTGCTTGAGGCCGGCGCTGAAATGTTGTGTTACATCTGAATGGTCAGGGGTCTTTATACCGGTTCTCCTCGCCCTCCAGCATCTTGCGATAGATGGCGATTTCGGCATCGAGGGTCTAAACGTAGCTTTATAATCATGTCTTTTCAAGTTGAGGTAACAACGGTTGATTGACCTTTACAACCTTTTCAGTACGGTTTGAAATATGCCGGTTGCTGAAAGCTCAGTTACCTGCTTGGTGTCGAGGAGCATCTGGAGCTCGACCATGAGCGTCTGGCACTCCTCGCGCATCTTGCGGATGGAGGCGTCGCGGTCGTTGAGGGCGGCTTCGTAGGATCTAAATAAGCAAGTCCTCCCCGGGTCTCTCCCTCCGGATGGCGGACAAACTGTATAGTCAAACGTTCGGTAGAGAATAACGTTGATTTCGCTTTTCTTATTGGGCTGTCCTGGAGTTTCAGAGTGGCTAAAGAAGGGAACTGATTTCGTTTTCTTATTGTTGAGGCTGGAATATCTTCCGATGTCGCTAGCTCACCTCTGGTCGTCCTCGAGCTGGTAGTTGAGCTCGGCGATCTGCTTCTCCAGCATTTGGTTCTGAATTGTCGCTTTTTTCTGGCGTTAGTTTATTTTCATACCCTGCTCTCGAAGTCGGCGAGCTTTCCGCGGAGATCGCTGAGCTGCGTGCGGAGACGCTTCACCTCTTCCTTGGCGTAGCTGAAGAAGAAATAGTTACTTGAGGGTGGATGGATCATGTTCGCCCAGGTATCTCACGGAAGTATTCTGTCCTATTAGGAAATTGAAAAAAAAAGCTATTGAAAAACCGCAAAATGCGAGATTATGGCCATTCTGTTCTATGTTTCTGTTCCAGAAAAAGTACTTGTTTTAAATATATTAGCTCTTAAATAGTACCCCTGTTCCATGGTCTGGCGGGCGGATTGTGTCTGGATCTCCTGGACCTTGAGGCGGTACCACGACTCCATGTCGTTGCGCTGCGTCGAGTTGTGCTGAAATATTAGTTTTCTTGTGTTTCTTGGGTTCCGTATTTTTAGCTTCTGTGTACCGTGTAACATTCGTGGCTCTGCAGCAAAAAGTGTTCGGTAGTGTCAGACCAGGTAATCAAAGGCAGTCTGTAGTACCTGATCATACTCCTCGCGGATGTCGCGGATGGCGGAGGCGAGCTCGTTCTTGAAGAACTCCCTGTTCTCGGGCGTGGTGTCGCGAGACGCGATCGCCTGCAGGTCCCTGAAGCACAGCGATAAGTTTTAATTATGAAATTTTTTGGGTTTCCATCTTCCATTTGAACTCCACTTCTTCCTAAAAACAAATTCTGCAGTTATCCATTGAACCAATTTCTTTTTCATATTCTCAAGACAGCTCTTGGTCATACTTGATCTCCTGATCGTGGACGCGTCGGAGGAAGTCGATCTCCTCGAGGAGCGTCTGCACCTGGTTCTGGTAGTCGATGCGGTTCAGCGTCTCCTGGTCAAGGTCCTGAACGGGAGAAACTTTCATTAGTGCCATTCAGACAGTGATCCTCACGGTGCGAGCGCGCTGTAGCTCCGACAGCATCTTTTGATTCTCCGCCTTCATCCGCTTCACTTCCTCTTCGAGCTGCGCGATGCGGCTGGAAATAGTCGATTAGGACGCGCCCGCAACGGCATGGAATTATCAGACTTTGGTTGATAGTCTTTCCAAGACTATTAGGCATGTTGTGAGAGGGTTAGGTAGCTTGCGTAGGTAGATGTTGGTTTAGATACTGTTGTACGCTAGGTATGGTCGGCGGAATGAACGTTCCGGACAATACTCTCATCATCCTACGATCTTTCTCCACTGTTCTCTCGTTGTCTGGCGGTTGGAGAAACGAGAGAACAGTGGAGCGAGATCGTAGGGCGATGAGCGTATTGTCCGGAACGTTCACTCCGCCGGGAATACTGCATACCGCTTGAGTAGCGCGATATCGGCCTCGACATTGGACAGTGTGACGAGGAGCTCGTCGATCTTGGCACGATCAGCAGTCCTGCCTGCCATGGCGTCCTCGTACCTGAAGCAACATACAATTATTTTGGTGGATTACGTCAGATGCTCATAACAGTTGGATTTTTCTAAGCCTGCTTCAAATTTTTCGAAAAACTCGCAAATCTTGTCTGACTTCATAATACGGAATCCTCAAACTTGGCGATTTCCAAAAACGCACTGACGACTCGGATAATGTTGGGGACACTATTTTCCCTCGATATTTTCAGATCGTTTAGAGTATATTTCTGTGTGTTTCTATGACAAACTTCTTGCGGACGTCAGCGAGCTCGTCCATGAGCTTCTTGATCTGGCTCTCGACGTCGCGTCGCTGCTTGTTCGTCTCGTCGATCAGCTTCTGGGCGTCCTACAACCACGGGCAGTTAGGTAGATCAGAAGAACAATTCGTTAGACCACCCTAACTGCTTACCGACAGTTCTCCCTCGAACATCTGGCGGATGGTGTGCGTGTCCTTTCCCCATTTGCCGCGGAGCAGATCGAGATCCGCGAGCAGCTTACGGTTCTGCGCTTCGAGGAAGCGGACCTGGAATGGACAGCTTTTAAATTTTCGATTCAATCAGCCATGATTGGCCTTGATCAGCGCTTCTCGGACCAATTGCATCATAAAGTGTTTGTTTTTGAGGATACGGCCTATCTTTCGTCTTTTGTGCTTTTCAGTGAGTATGATCAGTTGATGCGTGATCTGTCTAATCAGCTGTCCTCCGCACCTTCTCAATGTACGACGCGAGGCGGTCGTTGAGGTCGGACATCTCCTTCTTCTCGCGCTCGCGGGAGTCCCTGAATTCGAATCGTATTGTCTTTTTCTAGGTGGTTGTCTGCCTCGGTAGTGAAGGCTCCTTAGGATCCCACGACCTTACCTGATGGTGGAGGCGGCATTCTGTCCGAACGGGGACAGTCCCGACTGGTGGCCACTCGACATCTCCGTCACGATCTTCAGCATGCGACCACCGGAGGCTGAAGATACCATGAGTCCAAGTAATCTTGCTTTTGAAGCAAATCGAGGTGATTTTTAGCTTTTTTTTTTGCAGAAACGCCGTCGTTGAACTTTCAAACATCAATTTTTAACTCCTCTGAATATAAATGCTATTCTTACATGCTGTGTTGGTGGCGCGTCCGCCGAGCGGCGCACGAGCGGAGGGAGCGGTCGAGGAGAAGGACATGCCTGTAATCATGGATGAGATTCAGGAGTAGCAAGGTTTCATTTATCGTAGAACGAGAGGAGCGCGAAGCCATTGGAATAAAGATAAATGATCAACGAGATAACAACAAGCGACCGTACTGATGGTCTCCTCCTTCGTGACGACGCTGCGCGGTGAAAGGGCCATAGTTAGAGTATCTTAGGGTCTCGAGGGGACTAGAATGAAAAGAACGACTGCCTGGTTGGATTACCCAAGCCGAATGAGCCGTCAAAAGCGATGGCCGATCAAGGTAGGGGGCGGAGAGGCAAATGCCTCACTTCCCTTTACTTCTGAATCATTCGCCACTCTAGCAGTCTAATCGCTATGCCAAACAAGCACTCTACCAAACCGACGAATTAGCATCTATGAGGGCGTTTAGATGACGGATACGTCCAGTTTCCTCTTCGTCCCTCCCATGCAAAAAGCGCACCGATTGCTGCCGAATTGGTGTCGCTTTCACCGTCTGCGCCTCTTGATGCGATGTGATCTCTCGCTTCGGGACTCCCTCCCCTCTGGACTAGTAGGGGGCGAGGGGGGGACACCCACTCCCCCGCCTCTGATCGAATACAAGCAATGACGCCTCTGCACGCCGATTGAGGTGTGAGTCAGTGGGATAGACGAGGGGGAGAAGGAGAGGGAGGTGGTGGAGGAGGTGGACGAGGAGGGGAAGGAGGAGGGGGAGGAGGAGGGTGGTTGAAGGGGTTTAGGCGCTGTGGACATTCGCCGTGTTATTCATTGTGTGCGCGAGAGCTTTCAGGTTGCCTTTGCTCGGGCAACTCTTTGAAGAAGGACTGGGAGAGGGGGAATATAACGATCAGTGAAACATCAGGGGAATTCTGGATCAACGCTGCGGAGAGCTTCAGTCGAACCGCTCATAAGAGCGCTTGGAACTACAATGGATTGCTGCTCCTACCTGACGAAAGTCAGTGATGATTATCTGAAGGGGATTGTTCGTTCTATAATAGTATCTATGCGAGGTGTGGACACAAAAAGAGCAATCAGAAAGTGCCTCCCTCCATGTTTAGTGGTGCGCGAATCGTAGATGGGGGGAGGGATCGGTGGTGACGAATGCATTCCATACATGTACACAAGTTTGCTCAGAGATAGCCTCGTATACGTATAGGGAGCCCTGGTATTGTGGAGGTCCTTTTATCATACCAAAACGGGGTCGTGCATTTTCTCCAGTCTTGAACCTATAGGTTAGATTAACCTACATATCTCTACAATGATAGTTTAGAGGCAATAAACAGCTTTTCACATTAGCTTTTCGCATATGCACTAGGTTACTTATATGACCCAGAAAGTCCTCGGAGCTCTTCTTTAAACAATAATACTCCAAGGGAGCCCAGGAAGCGTTGCCCAACAACGGTTGGCATAACTTGCCATTCCTACAGACAATCTATCATAATCCGATCACTCGGCCCCGAACGCGCTATTACCGCATCACCCGCAGAAAACTGTGCAGCGATTATGGCCAAAAACAGAAGAAGAAGAGAGAATTATACTGTTACGGAATAGAGCTTCCCTTCTCTCGATGGAGTAACCATCGGGACTGCGAACAGGTATTTTATCGAGATACCCCCCAATTGGAGTGGATCAGACGCGAGAAGAGGGGGAACTTTGGCAGTAAATGAAGTGGATGGTGGAGTTGAGGGGGAGGAAGGGTAGGTAAAAGGTAAAGGGTTGTCCGATTCGAAGTCTTGCACCTCGCGGGTGCTTCCGGATGTGGCCAGGTTGCGATAGTGGACACTTCTCAGGGGTAGATGGAAGAGGAGGAGGAAGGAATTGAGGAGGAGGATGAGGAGAGCGATGAGGACGATGTCGATGAAGGAGGGGCGTGAAGTACAAGGAGGGGGAGACAAGTTGAAGGATGAGGGCAGGAGTTGATGGGAGAGGAGGAGGAGACTGAGATGGAGCTGAGGAGTTATGGGAGGAGCATAGTCCTTTTTCCTCCCCCCATCCAGAAGCAAGCAGAAGCCGCCTCCACTGAATGCGACCCTATTTTCTCTGCGTCTCATCTTTCCTAGTCATCTATCTGCCCCACGGGAGCACACATTGTGCAACCAGGAGCGCTTGTATACTGTAGTGATTAGGAGGTGCTGCCGCTGAGAAAGAAAAGAATTGCCCCTAAGCTCCTCCCCCACTCAGAGGGCGAGAGAGTGGAGACTAGCCAGAGACCCCAGAGATGGAGAGGAAAGAAAATAGGACGGTGGAATGTTCGGGGGTCTGCGCAACCCGGCCAAGATAAGCGGATCACCCGCGGAGGATCGGGAAGGGATTACGGTAGGAGGGGGTACCTCGTCAGCCTCCTCGTCCTCCCCCCTCATCCCCCAGACTTCCCCCTCTTCGTTTTGTTTGGAGAGACCCCCCTTGCGGAAGGCAGCGAAGTTCTTGCGGATAATTGTCAAGAGAAAAAATGCGTACCGGACACATGCACAATATTTTTTTCCAGAAACAACAAACTTCTCTGATATTGCGACGCACTGATTAGACGGAAATGGTTTATATACATCGAATTTGTTAGGGTACAGTTAGGATACGATCTTGATTGGATCCCCAGAGTAGCGTCCTCTATCGAGGGCCACATCAGGAAGCCCTCCGCGAGGTGCAAGACCTCGAATCGGGCAATACTTTTGTCTTTATCACAATGCGGTTGCATAAGAACGCTCACTAAGCAGCACAAGTCCAGCTTGCACCATAGAAGGGGGGAGGGGGAGCTTTGGGCATGCGGCAATAGCAAGCTCCGGTCGGACTAGTTTGTGTAGGGGCTCCCGATCTAACTCCTCTCTCTGCCTACCTGCAATCCGATGCACCAGCGCGCACAAGCTCGGTGCAGGGGGAATCTTATTCGGAGGCACTAAGGAGGTGGATGGGTGAAGAAGAGGAGAAGGGATGGGGGTAGAGGAGGAGAAGGGGGGAGGAGGATGCGAAACGGTAAGGAGAGTTGGAGGAAAGGGTAGCAGAGAGAGGATGCGAAGGAGGAAGGGAGGTGGATGTGGCGATGGAGGAGGGCGATGTGGAAGAAGACGAAGAAGGTAGGAGGAGGGGGAGTAGACGTCAGAAGAGGAGGAGAGGATCGCGGAACCATCGCAGTCTATTGAGTCGTCATTCGATACCGGGGTGGCTCTCGATTCAGAAGGGATTCCATTCATTCGGTGCAACTTGATCGGTTCTGCGCCAAAAAACGCCATGAACCTTCCTCATTGCACTTACAATAAGGTCCAAATGAAAAAATAAACACACAAAAATTCTACTCTACATCATTTCGTAAACAGAAAAAGGGAAGCAAGATGGGGTGCATTGGAGGGTCAGAGGTGGAAAAGATGGGGGGAAGAGAACAGGAGAATAGGGAGGACAGAGGGAGGGATCAGTGGGAAGGGAGATGAGAAGAAGAGGGAGGGAGGGGATAGATGAGGTGATGAGGGAAGAAGAGGAGAAAGAGAAGGTGATGAGGGATGGAGAGAGGTTGAGTTGAGGGGAAGGGTCGCAGATCAAATGCGACACGATAATTGCCTCCCTGTGTGCATCGTGTTCACACGGTTGTATTGCTTTTCGCCTGCCACCAGTTCACCCGTGAAGGAGGGAGGCAGAACTGCCTCATTTCTATTTGAGATTGATGTTCCATCACTTACTGGTCGTCAGCACACATCGACATCGTCCCGAACGACAGGCATCTCAAAACTTTGTTCAACTTGCTTTGTTCCAGAGCTGATCGGCATTAACGGCTCAGTTTTAGGTATCCAGATACAATCTTCCAGCTACATTCCGCAACTCTGTAATTCCACCTTCTTCTGCTGCCATGATGCTGAAGCAGAGGCCATGTCGTGCGCTGGGAATGTTTCACATCGTCAACATGCGACGATTCACATAACAGAAAATAGTAAAGTTCTGCTCAAATGAGTTCTACATAGTTACACGTGTACAGTGACGAGCCATGAGTGGTTTCATAACAATAAGTAGAATATAAACCCATTCAATCCGTCATAGCAATAAAAGCGTCGTTTCTAATTGTAAGAAAGCGCTTCGATCGACAGCCCTTCCCCTCTTTCCTCCTCCTCCCTGTGACCCGTCGATGTGGTGAATCATTGCTGTCGGCGCAGACTGTTGTGGCTGGCATTTGGAGGGGAAGGATGCAGAGACAGAGGCGCCTGGTTCATTTCATTACTTTTCGCTCCTCTTTACATGCTCTTCCGACTCTTTTGTTTTCTTGACCTCATCATAAGGTATCAGGGCTTCATTTCAACATCAACTCTCTGAATTTGAATTATTCACACTTTCTTTTTGAAGCACTCAGCTTTCAGCATCTTTTACCGAGCTCGCCGAAAAAATGCCCCCTTTTTACCTATTCAGAGCAAGTTTCAAGGGGATTCATTGTCAGATGGACGAGCCACCTTTGCTCCAGTTCAGCCCGATACTCAATGGAGAGGGCCATTCCTTCCCGAAGGACGAGGAGCACATATTTATCATCGACGGCGAACCCACGCTGTGGCACCTTCGGCAACTGCCGGGAACTGGAGAGCAGACTTCCATTGTTCGCGGCGGTACGTACAGGTGAGACCACTCATCCAACGTCAACAGTTTTGAAATCATTATATTATAGAAACGGCGAATATTGCATGGAATTCGAGATTGAAATGCCCAAGAATCTGACATGCAATTGGAACAGTAACGGCGATAGCTTCCACATTACCTTCCGCGGCTTCGGTTCCATGGCATTCGTGTTTTCCGAGTTTCGATCAGTTCAAAACAACAATGTAAGCCAATCCATGACGTTTTTACAAAGGTAATTTCAGGTCACGACAAGACATTTGATGCATGGCTTCGACAGGGTTGGAGATTCCAAGTATTTTCGCGTTAAGCCGAATTCTATGGAAGCTAATGCTTTGAAAGAACTTTCGTGGGAAAAACGCCCCAGAATCATCTGCACTGTCTTCCGGCTTGTGGGCTGTTATAAGCTATTATGCCATGTGTTCAATTCATCAACTTCTGTTGTTAGATACGAGCTAGTCAAGGGTGCGTACAATGTACGAAAAACGTACCTTCCTTTCCGAGCTCTCGATGTGACCACTGCTAGCATTGTAGATGGGGAGTACTATAATATAGATATTATCATCATTCTAGGAGCCTCCGATGTAGTTTTCATAAACAGTAAGAGCATGAAAATTGCTACTTTTACCTATGCTCGAGTGCCCGGAACGATTGGAAGGATGACCGCTCGATTTGACGAGAATTCCACGGCGGAAATCTACATCTCCACGATTCACGAAGATCACTGCATCATCTACAAGGCATCGCTGCCTTTTCCAGTGCTGAAAGCACGTTTTGAACCCTTCAAGGTAAGAAACAATCGATCTATTCTATTTTCCAATAAGAAGCAATCGATTTATTATATTTCATAGAACACTCTCGGTCTCAACAAGCTCCCAAATGCGAAAACATCACCCGCAATTCATTCTGGATGCAACTGAACGACAGTCGGTCGTCCGTCAGTCTGTCTGTTCAACCCTTTTCGTACTATGCTCTTTCGAGCACTAGGGAACGAGAGTGGCGATCACGCTTAGTAAGTAGAAATAAAAACCAGTCACATTTATCAAGAAAAATACAAAGAAACTACTAAAAGGAATATTTTGTTCAACAAGGTGAATGAATCTTGCTCTTCGACCGATCACTTCAGCTGAAGCTGGAATGAAAATAATGTTTCATAAGCATTGTGTATGAAAAGTACCTGGCGAAGAAGATTGTGACATTTCTCCTCCGTTGCTTCCAAGCGCGCCTGGAGTTTTGCGACGGTTGACTCCAATTCGGCTATTTTCTCCTTCATTGCTGCATTTTCGATATCCTGAACTGCACATCTCTGAAACATCCTTCTACTTCTTTCTGAAAATCAATTTTCTATCACTTTCTGTAGATCGCCTTTCGATTGCCTTCTGGATCGTTTAGTTGCCTGTAGTTTACTTTCGAGGTCGAGAGTGCGCTGTATGAATATAAATAGACCGATGGTGTATTATTGCACAATACCTTGAGAGACTGGTTGACTTCGAAGCGTGACGTCAGAAGTTGAACAGGCAGGGATCCTCTGTAGATGTTGACTTGATCATCACGAGTGACGGAGAAGTAGATTTCCGCATTGGCGTTCCCGTCAAATCGAGCGGCTATCTTGCCGACTATTCCAGGGACTCGGGGATAGGTAAAAGTAGCGATGTTCTTTCAGTCAATGACACCTATTTCGGAATCTCCTAGAATTATGGCGTCGAGACACAAGATGAAGGCGTATGGGAGGGGGAGGAAGAGGAAAGGGCCAGAGCACCTCGAGACACAAGAAGGAGGTGTAGAGGAGAGGGAGGAAGAGGAAAGGGCCAGAGCACCTCGAGACACAAGAAGGAGGTGTAGGGGAGGGGGAGGAAGAGGAAAGGGCCAGAGCACCTCGAGACACAAGAAGGAGGTGTAGGGGAGGAGTAGATCAGGAGTTAACACGTGGTGATGATCTTCTCGTTCGACTCCTCTTGGCCCGCCCATGTTGATCGTGTGGCAGGCATCCGGTATCTTTCATCTGCAGTGACCAGGGTTGACAGTATAGGAGAGGGTTGTAAACGGCAAAAGGTCACATTTCCATTCTGGAGGAGGAGTAGGAGACGACGTCGGGGAAGGGAGAGGAAGGAGATGGGGTGGAGAGACGTCCTTCCTCCGAGACGAACAAGCGAACTGACTGAGCAAACCAGACAGAGACAGACAAAATCGAGAAATTGTGAATCAATATATTTACGTCTGTAGTGAAATTTCACGATAACGAACTTGCAAATTCAGTATTCAAAACACAAAATTGCCATGCCGTGTGCGAAAATTACGCCTCTATCTCTGTGTTCATAAAAGTCCCTCCGCATAAGGATCGACCAGCCCTGGGAACGATGAAAAAACCGTGACCAATCTGGTTCATGTGTTGGATGTAAGAAGCTTAGGTGTTGGGAAGTTGAATGCAATAATGGCTCGTCCTTCTTCAGCTATGGGTATCCCCGAGCAACAATCATCCGAAGTGAGGGCACTTTTGACCTATCGCATAGTACGACATCGAAGTTTTCGCCTGTAACTCCCTGTCGCCTTCACCAATACCTTCTGGAAGTCTACGGCTCTCGCCTTTTTCATGGCTCCCCATGGCAATGATTAACCACGTTGATGGATCAAAGTTAGGAGAAGGGAAGAGGGCAGGGCTGGCGTAGTTCTTCTATAGGGTCCTGCTCAATCAGTTTATAGAGCAAGAAAATCACGCAAAGAGAGGGGGAGAAGACTCCGTTGAATTAAATAATGAATTTATGCCAATGCATGAACTGTGAAAAAATTATGTCAACTTTATTAGAGACTGAACTGAACCGGAGAAACAGAGAAACAGTGGAACGAAGGAACAACACCGGAGAAATGGAAGGGAAAAGGAAAGATTGGAGGACGAAGGAGTCTTGATGAGATCAAAGTTTCGTTGAATGGCGCTGTAGAAGTTTGATTACACGCTCGTCTCGATCCCAACGCTATCTGAAATATCCATTATTTATTTCAGAGTCCGTAAAATAGTCCCTGACGCTGGTGTATGTAGTCGTCCTATGCACACCAAATATACGAAACATGACTGCGTTTGTTTGTAAAGATGTCCGCCGACGTTTACTACACCACACGACGATCTATTTTTCTATTTTGCAGACTTCGCTTCCTCGGCTCGAAGGTGACATCAGAACGAGGCGAGGCGGCAGTCTCCTTGGGCAAAGTCGTTGAGCGAGGCAGCTGCAATAACGGGGAATAATATCAACTATTTTGGGCATATGTAGTCCGAAGAAAATAAGTTCTCTGCAAATATATTATATATACAAACAGTGAGCGTTCGCTAAACGCCGCAAGGCTCGAGGCAATCATTTCTATTGTCGAGAACCAAATCTTGAGGAATCTGTTCTCTAGCATAAGATCGTTCTGTCTCTCGGCGTCAATCTGACACATGGCATTTGACACCGTCGGAATAACAACCTCATGGTTTCTCGATAATACCTCTTCCTTGGCGGAGACGAGGGATAGGGCGGAGGGGCATGCGAGCGACGAGGACAGCGAGCGGGTTGGGCGGGCGCTGCGTGCGGGGCCGGCGGAACGAGTGGGGCGGGCGGTGGACACGGGGAGCACAGATAGGGCAGTCGGACGCTGGCCTGATATGGTGGTGTAGTAAACGTCGCCGTACGATGGATACGGAACTTCTATGGGACGACGTTTACTACACCACGTTTTAATCAACGTGTTGAAAATATATTTTTGCAAGCAGGGAGATGACCTGTTAGGAGGGGTAGTGGCATCTAAAAGTCGTCGTGTAGAAACTACACCATCATTCAGCTCACCGTCTCTTCCAACCGGGGAGCTCTCGTCATCCCTCTCCGACACCGCCCGATAGCAGCCCTGGATGTAGGCGCGGACATTGGCACTGAAACATAATTTTACGGCATCCGCGAAATCTCATCCGTAGTTTAGCATCGTATATCTGACTAAAATACGGAAACGCCGTTTCTCATTGTTTTTAGTCTTTGACCTACGACAACGTACTCCTGAATGTGTGCAGCGAGAGTGTCAGCTTTGTCTTCCTCTTCCTCCATGGTCTCCTCCTTATTCTCTCCCGTCTCGATCTGGCTGTCGTCGTATTCCGATGCCAACTCGTTCATAGGAGTCACCCCCACGGTCGGAGATACGGCGTTCTGGATTACGGTATATTCAGTTGGCGATCAATCATAATTACGTCAGTTACCGGTCAATGTTGGCGAGAACGATACAATCAGTTTGTGATCAATTTTCGTTATTTCGGTATAATCAGTTAGCGATAATTATTCCTGATTACGGTATAATTAGTGTGTGATCACTTTTAATGATTACGGTATAATTAGTGTGTGATCACTTTTAATGATTACGGTATAATCAGTTTGCGATTATTCTCCCTTGTTACGGTATAATCAGTTTGTGATCAATTTTCGTGATTATGGTAGAATCAGTTTGCGATACTCTGGATCTCACCACGCTCGAAATCTTGGTCAACTCTATCTCCCAATCGTCGTCTCGATCAACAGAACCATCGGGAGCCTTCGCGAGAGAAGTCTTCGGATCGACGCGCACGCACAGAGTGTTGCCCTGAAACCGGAGAGAAATAGTAAACGTCGTCCTCGGTAAATACACTCTTGCCGACACAGCGGGGGAATCAGGGAGTCGAATGGGTTCTCGACCATACCGTAAATCGTTCACCTTGTAGTACGGCATGTTGCTGGGGACGGCGGGAGAATTGTCGATGGACACGGGGGAGGAGGGAGAGCGAGTCGTGTGAAGGGAGGGCACGGCGTGCTTCAATTCACCCGTCGACAATACGCACAATTTTGTGGCTTTCGGATAAAAACCATTCCAGAGAGACGAAACAGAGGTTGGTTCCTGGAGATATAAACTATTATTATCCGACCTGCACGACTCCCCCGTTGGCATTGGCGTGGCGCAGTTCGCGGACGACGGGAATGAACTGAATGGAAAGGGTTATCGATTTATTATCGATTGGAGTATTATCGAAATCCACAAGGCTCTCAAAAAAACTTCGATTATACCCCGATGAACGTACCCGGATGTATTTCTCTCCATCGCCTCTTCCAATCGTCGCCGGGAGCGTCTCCCCCTCCAGTGATCCTCTGTTCACACGGGGCAGCGGAAGCCGCGTGGGCCGCGGGGTCCGATCCAGAGTCGACGCCTGTAACCACGCCCATAATCCTCTGGTGCGCGCGCGACTTTCACGAAAAAAACGCGCGCGCACGCGCTAAAATAGGCGGGAAAACGACTCCCCATCAGTGATCCTTTGATCGGAGAGGGCGCGGGAGGCCGCGGGGTTCGATCCAGAGTCGACATGGCTCCCCAGTTCAGGCCCTTGTCGAAGCTCGACGAAGCGACGGACGACGCAGCCGACACCTGCAAGTTCACGTCCATAATTCCCTCGATGCGTGCGCGAGTTTCACGAAGAAAATGCGCGCGCTATTGTCGGGAACCCGTGCTCTTGGGCGGGGGCTCGTCACTGACAGGGTAGAACAGCGCGTGTTCATTGAGATGTCGTAAAAATTTTGGCATCTGTGGATCCCGACAACCTATTATCATCAATGCGCGCGCGATTTTTACGCGCAAAGCGCGTGCGTGTGCGCTGATTTAGCGGAAATATGCACCCAGAACGAACCGTTCGCATGCGATCCGGCGACTCCGCAACGGGCTGCTGACGAATGATGAGACCGGGATGAATGGCGGCGATTTGGACGGGGCTCCCTTTCTGTCCCTCCTCCTCCCTCGGAGGGTCCAGTTCCCGCGCGATGCGCTCCCGCCACTCCAGGATCTCCCTGAAAATAATAAAATTGCTGTTGGCGGAAAAATCAATATCGAGGTTAGACTTGATTAGATAAAAATCGATGACGAGGATTCACTCTCAAATTGCGCAAAATCCAGCGCACCCTCTGCTTCGCTTTTTAACCATCGATAATTTATATTCTTGACGGTAATTATTTTAGGGTTCTTCGTGATTTTGTTCGTCCTTTATTGTCGGCGGAATAAACGTTCCGGACAAAACGCACATCGCTCTACGATCTCTCTCCACTGTTCTCTCATTTATCTAACCGCCAGACAACGAGAGAATAGTGGAGAGGGATCGTAGGGCGATGAGCGTATTGCCCGGAACGAGCATTCCGCGTACAATACCTGTCCATCAAAGTAAAACTCAGCGTGCCACTTGCGTATCGTAACTTGATTCGGCATCGCTTCTAAACAAGGAATTAGTTCGGTTACGGTATCTTGAGGGATACCTTCAGTCCGAGATTCGGCGTGCGAATAACATCCGTGCTAATGACAGATTCGGAAGCCGACGACAGACGAACGGCGTATCCTGAATTGGGTGTCCGTAAATTAGGATAGTGTGGTCGACGTTTGCTATTACACTAAACAGCCGTGAATTAGGAACGTTGATGTTGTCGAGGATTACAGTCCCGCAGGGTCTCCCTGTGCAATTGCGCGCGCCGCGTCGGCGGCGCGCGCAAATGCGCGCATTGGAAATTTAGCGCCTTATCGGTTATGAATCGTCGATGTCTTGTGCTTATTCGAATCCTTGTGAGCTCAGCTATCGTTTAAATGTAACAACGGGCCATAAAAATGCTT
>JACMIG010000012.1:26892-39810 GCA_014805385.1 Levipalatum texanum
CCCTCAGCAGCTAATCAGTTTGCGATTCCATCTTGGCAATGTGCCAATTGAACTTTGATTTTCCATATAAATTCGAAACAATGTTCTCTGGTGCTGATTTTTTGCATACAAGTGTATTCGCCGATGGAGATTCCAAAAAAAAATCCGTTTACACCCATTTTCGGTCTCTGTCGATGTACAAATGGGGGGTTATGAGGGGTGACCCCATTCTACAATGGGAATCTGCAGCACTGTAGATAGGCAGGCATAAGGCAACGAAGTTCCTAACAGTGCTTCTTTAGCGTGGGCAAAGAAGCAATGTCTACTAGGTAGCCATGGAATAGCAATATCGGAGTAGGAATTGTTGCATTCGATGAGGTGAAGCTTATTTCAGACTCGACCGCCGCGAGGAACGATTGAAGGAGATTGAACGGAGGAAGCACCGGGAAGAGAAGAAGGAGGAAGTTGGGGAAGAAGAGAAAGAAGAGGAGGTTAAGAAAGAAGACCACAAGAAGACGCAGAAGAATCACTACAAGATGGAGAAGCAGACGGAAGACGAAGAGGAAGAAGAAAAGGTGGCGAATGAAGAGGAAGACGTGAAGAAGGACGATGAGATGAAGAGGAAGAGGCACCACAAGAAGGAGCGGAAGGAAGAGAAGAAAGATGAAGAGAAAATTGAGGAAGATGCTGATGAAGAAGAAGAGGCGAAGAAGGTAGAGCACAAGAAGGTGAAGAAGCACGATAAGAAGGAGAGAACGGACGAGAAGAAAGAAGAGAAGTCTGAGGAGGAAGAGAAGGAAGAAGGAGAGGTAAAGAAAGAAGACCACAAGAAGAAGAGACACCACAAGAATGCGAGAAAGGAGGAGAAGAAGGAGGAAGACGAAGAAGAAGAGGAAGAGGTCCCCAAGAAGCAGGCTAAGAATGAAGATAAGCCCGCCCACAAGAAGAAGCACCACAAGAAGGAGAAGAAGATGGCCAAGGAGTCCGAGGACAAGGAGGAAAAGAAAGAAGAGGAGCCGAATAAGAACAAGAGCCACAAGGCGAAGGTCGAGAACAAGACAACCAAGCCTCCCAGTGACTTTGCCAAACGCATGGACACCAACCATGTGGGTTCATCAAGTCATTAATTTTTAAAATAAAGTTGATAAAAAAATATTGTTCAAATTTGTATTAGAGAACAAAATAAATTAAAAATGTAATATTATTAATTTCCAGCTCCTCGACATCATTTCCCGCATGGAGCGGCAGAATCCGACCATGATTGGACAAGTTCCCGTGGGTGCCATAAAGGGGTGAGGACATATTTTATGAAATTAAATATTTTTAAAGTTTAAAATCGAATCATGGCGACGTTTTAAACTCTGTCAATTGATTCCAGGGCCTTCGACAGCATTACGAATGGCGATGACAGCGAGTCGAAGAGGAGTCGCGATTGATTTGATCTAATTAAAATTTCTGATTAATTTCACTTTTATATTAGTCAACGTCTTCATCTGCTCAATAGCCCGCCTGGTGCCTTCATTGCATGCTGTCTTTCCTGTTATAATTGTCATCAGCTCCAAAAACAAAACATTACGGTGATTCCACTCGATGCATTGTCGCGAACACATTCCTGTGCAATTTCCAGTTTTATTCTTGTCATATTTTATGTATCAATTGTCTGAGCCTTATTAGGTACTTTTTCGTAATAATAAATTGTATAGCTCAGGTTCCATATAAATGTTTCGTTATTTCGAAACAACGAATAAAAAGATATATTCTGAAATACAATTAATTCAAAATGGCTTCACACCAACAGCAAAATGTGAAGAATCTAACGAATCCTGTTCTAATCGCCTTCAGAATTCTTGTGACGGCCTTCTTTGCCTTTGACAGAGATTCTTGCCGTTCAAAGCGTCTCGCGATTTGCTTCATGGAAGCAGCGACAGATTCCGGAGATGAAGCTGCCAGGGTCACGGAGAAGACTGAATTGAGAGATAAAGATAAAGCTCTATCAAGGCTAATTCTCTAGGAACAATGATCAAGGGCCAAGAACTTCATGAGCAATTCTAAACTGGCATTGCTCAACCTTTTCCATGTTTTCTAATTAGCATTACAGTGGAGAGTTCGAGGCCGGAATTGAACAGGCGATGGGTTTGTGAACCGAGCCGTATACCACTACACCAAAAGATAAACTTACAGAGCAGCATGCGATCAATGGGTAGCCGATTCGTGAAGCACTCCGCACGGCACATCGGACACTTCCACATGGCCATCTCACCGCGAGCACCAGTACTGAAAGGTTGTTTCTCTGGAGACCGAAAGGTAGTTCAAAACAAATGGTAGTTCATAACTGTAGATCATAGCAAAAGGTAGATCAAAAGAGAACAAACCTCAAAGTCTGGCCAAGTACTGCCTCGAAGTTATCACCGGACTCGGTTCGAAAATTCGCCGAGCAATCCGAACAAATGTGATGACCACACGGAAATGTGAGAGGGGTGAATGCTAGAATAATAAAATTAAAAATAAATGAAATATAAATAAAAATTAAAAAGCGTACCATTTGAAAACGTCTCCAGGCATATGGGGCACGTGCAGTTGTCCGCGATTTCGCGAGCGATATTCATTGTCGAAGGGAGATTGAGAGGATAGAGGAGAATAGAGGGTGGAATGAATTACGGATCAAGGTCCTCTCGTGCACTGGATGGTTAGCGCGAAACCGCTATTGTGCGATGTGCCGAATTATCGCAGTTTAAATCGCATCTATTTAAAGGCAATCGGTATCCGGGGAAGGCAATTAATAGTAATGAGGGTGCCCCGCGTGAACGGATTTGTTAAAGAAGGAGTGGGAGCAATTTTGTAGCCACAGTGTGAGTGCACTTTCCCCATACGTCTACGTATTGAAATGTCTGCATTTCAATACGTAGACGTATGGGCAAATGCACTCCACTGTGGTTGGCAAGTTGCCAAAAAAGTTGCTCCTATTCCTTCTTTAAATGCCATTACTGCATGATTTAAATTAATTTAGTGCTTTTCAAATGTGATTGTAAAATTCTCATTTTTTACTGATTGCATGGCTATCAACTTTATTCACGACGAATATTAATCATGGGAATCTCGAAATCACTTGTTGGCTAGCAGAGTCTGATAAATTTCACGTGCCCTTTACCTGTGTTATGCACGGTATTATTAATATTAATAAGTAATACAACCAGAAAAGACACGACATGGGTTACATAGCGCATGGTATTGCTGAGAAAGAGTGTACAACGCATCATTTCGCTTTTGTTCCCTAAATAATGTCAATGCAACGAAAGATCACGAGCATGATGAGAGTAATAAATGAATTGAAATCTGTGAATCGCAAACTGAAACTCAGTCGCCCTTCTTCTCCGGTGCGACTTGCTTGTTGTTGAGGTTGTAGTAGAATCCCTTCAGGGCCATCAGCTCGGAGTGACTTCCTGCAGATTGACCAAAATTACCGTATTCAAGATTCGATCAATAAATAAAAGCTACTCTACACTATGCGACAAAAGTATGTGGACACTTTATGCAGGCCTCATAACTTTTGGTTGCCTCCATGAAGTCAAGTCGGGTAAAAAGGACATGGTAGACCAACTCAAGGCTGTCATGCCGTAAAGTGACTTCGAGCCTGCATAACCTCTATCTATTATTGATCGAGCTTTAGAAAATGTGATTTTTTCGTGCTTTTTTGATTTTTACCCCCCACCCTGGAAACGAATCAGATTAAAAAACCAAAAATTCTACTTATACATCAGGCCGATGGGAACTTATGCGCATAATGCCAGGTGCGGGAAAAATTTCCTGAATTTGTAGCAGGAGCTCAAAGTCAGTCACACATTTTCTGGAAAATTCCATATTAAACGGCCAATACATCGAATCTCAGTAAACAAGGTATCAAAATTTTTCACTTCGGAGGCTGTTTATTTTCCAATACGAAAAAGTTCCATATTGGGCACTATGACGAAATTCGTTTTCCAATGGAACCTCATTTTGGTGTTGCCTCAAAATCGTGGACAACGTTGAGCAAAATGGACCTTATATGCTAAACTGTCACATGATATCACAGGAGCAAGCCTGCCAAGTTTCACGATTTTAGCACATTCTGCACGGAAGATACAGCGAGTTTTGTGAGACGTCTGACGCTTACGGATCGGCACCTCGTCAATACCTGCTCTCCTAAATTATATAGTAGAGTAGTGCTGACGACATTTTATGAAAGAATTAGTTTTTCGGTCTACCATACCCTTCTCGACGATGACACCCTTCTGTACGACGGCGATGACGTCGCTGTTGATGATGGACGAAAGTCGATGGGCGATGGTTAGGCACGTCCTTCCCTCTCGAGCCACGTCCAACGCTTCCTGTAGCGCATTTTTGACTTACTTTTGCCTCCAAAACGCTTTTTTTTCAGCCTGCCCTCTCCTCTTTTACACACTCTCTCTCACTCTCTCCCACTCACCTGCACCATCTTCTCCGACTCCGTGTCCAGCGCGGACGTCGCCTCATCGAGCAGCAAGATCTTGGGGTTACTGTAATTAGAATACTTGTGATGTTTAGCGGGAGGCTATTCAACGGACCGCACGAGTGCACGGGCAATTGCGATACGCTGCTTCTGGCCTCCGGAAAGCTGCGTTCCGCGCTCACCGACGTTCGTCTCATAGCCCTAAACATAGGAAATTTTAGAGATGGTTGCTAAACGAAGCAAGTACGAATTCTGCTAAACGTCGTAAGTGCATACATAGGGCAGGCTAGCGATGAAGTTGTGGACATTGGCCAGCTTGGCAGCTCGCTCGACTTCGGCTTGCGGAAGTGATTGGTCCATTCCGTAGCTGAAAATGGGCATAATACGTGTTGTATTCATTTCGTTTTTGTATTTAGCGGATTTCGATACTTACGCTATTTATTTCGCCTCAGGATTTACGATCTTTCCCTCTTTCTGGACTTACTGTATTTACCGCAAAGTACAGACATACTCCGTTTAACCGATCTCTAAACCGTACATGATGTTCTCCCGGATGGTACAATCGAAGAGGGTCGGCTCCTGAGACACAAGGGCAATCTGCGAGCGAACGTGCTGCGGGTTGCACTCTCGGATGTCGATGCCGTCGAGGAGCTACAATGGAAAGTTACGGTAATTAGTGAGTAGCCAGGAGATACTGTGTTTAATGCGCGTAAAGGGAGTGCCCCGGGACGACACATTACGGGAATCAGTCGTTACTACTTTTAGCTGGTGGAGTTAAAGCAGAAAAGAACGATACATTCACTAACTAGGAGTTCTAGAGGTTATCGAGCAGCTCAAATTTAAAAAGATTTGTTTTCTCAAACTGCAGTAGTTACTGCATTGCGCGCTATGAGGGAGTGCCGAGAAAGCAGTGTAACTTACCACGTGTCCGGAGTCGACGTCGTAGAATCGCTCGATGAGACCGATCGTCGTCGACTTTCCGCATCCTGAAGCACCGACTAGAGCGACCGTCTGGCCGACCTTGATGTCGAGGTTCAGGCCTTGGAGGACCTGCAGGGTTAAGAGTTTAATACCCGAGAGATACAGTATCATGTCAAACTGAAATTTTACATCTCACAAGCTACAGAATACTGAGAAAAAACTAAGCTTATCTTTTTTAACCTACAGTAAACTGAAAAACTGAATCACAACATGCACAGAGCTACAGTAACCTGCTAAACTGAAAGGTTAATATCCTGGTCCTACAGTATACCTTGATCTGCGGCCTCTCCGGATAGCAGAAGCGCACGTTGCGGAAGGAGATGTTGCCACCGAGCGTCTAAAATAAACAGTTACAGTATTCCAGGCTTTCGTTGCGGGACTCACGGGTCGCTTGCCCTCGTCTGTCATGTTGTCGATTACGGGCTTGTTGTCGAGCATCGCGTACACGATTCCACCGGAGATCTTGGCCTAAATTCAAATTTAGGCGGGAAAATTCGAATTCAAATTTGGGCGGGAAAATACCTTGATGAACTCGGGAACGTATGCCGTTGCCAGACCGAGCATGGAGGTCGTCAGGGCGATGGCGTACAGCACACTGGAATGGAGGAATAGCTACAGTAACCCATGCATAAAGCTACAGTATCCCAGAATCAAGATAGAAGGTATTTCGCGGCGGGACTCACCGCAGGATAGGAATGGGGTACATGATGCCACCCTCGACGAACGCGACTCCGACTCGGTAGGAGATGGCAAACATGATGAAGATGGCGCACACCGCAAATCTGAAGACCGTTAAATAGGATTCTGGCACAATGATAATCTACGGATATTGCGTATTTTACGGACCCGTAGGAAATGCCCTGAACGACAGCCTGCTTGAGGGCATCCGCGACGATTCCATCAAGAGACGAGCAGAATTTCCTGGAATTGTGGCCATTCATTTTCCGAGTACGATGAATACACCTGATTCCGTTCTTTATGCTAAACAACGTACGTGTGGAATAACTCTTCTCGGGTCAACGCCTGAACCGTGCGAATGTGCTCGATGGCCTCCATGGCGATCTAAGAGCCGTGAATTAGATGATCGAAAAATCCTGAGAGCCATGAATTAGCATTCTGCTAAATACCCTAAGTCTGGGGTTGCTAAACGGCACAAGTCCAACCTTTCCGGACTCCTCAAGATCCTTGGCTGACAGCTTTCCGGCACCAGTCTGCACACGATGGCGCATGATCAGTCCGACTCCTTAAAAAGGCCGGGTTACGGCGGGATTCAAAGTTGTATGGGGGTCCCGCAAGGAAATTTCCGTACCGAAAATAGGGAAGACGGCTAGGGTAACGAAGGCCATCTGCCATCCGAAGATGAAGGCAACGATGACTCCCATAAGGATGGAGAGGACCGTGACGACGATCGTTCCGAGACGGTAGTCGACGGCCTTTAAGGGGATGCTGTAGCTTTTGAATTATGCAATTTCCCTCCACGAGAAATTCGGAAGATCCACCAATGCACCAATCTCAAATTGGAAGATACACTCACAGATCGGACGTGAGGGACATCGGTAGCGAGACGCGTGCAGATCTTGCCGCATGCGTGCTTCGGAGCATCGAAATACGCAATTTCGTGGGAGACGATGTTCTAAAAATATTAATAATCAATGCGTTATTTTAATTATTAAAAACAAAAAATTTAAAAATCAGAAATTTTAGAATACCTTGAAAAGGCGTGCTCGGAGTCGGGCAGTCAACCTTTCTCCAGCGGATCCGAGGAAGAAGACCTGCGAATAGCATAATTTATCACGAAAATTAGTCTGAAGCCATCATTGTTTATTTTAATAATTACTCTGAAGCTAATTTAGTTTAAATGTACAAATATCTGTAAGCTTTGGATTCTTCAGAAGCGAAGATTCTAACTCTGATTATTGTGTAATAGACATTGGCTAAATACTCGCGGAACGATAAATTACGTATTTATTACCTGTCCAAACAGTGACACTCCCTGCATGATGGCGAGGGCGAGGAAGAGCAGTGCCCAGAGATGGCCGTTTGTCTCCATCTGATCATGCGGCAGCGAGAAGATCTGAGGACCACAAAATAGATTCTGAGAGCCGTGGAATAGAAACATAGATTATATATCTATTCCACGGACAGAGCCGTAGAATAGAAAATAAATGTGAGAGCTGTGGTATAGAAATGATGAGTAAGTGCTATTCCACGGACATCCATGATCTGCGTGAAGATGATGGAGTAACATGGCGTGACGCAAGCCATGATGAGCACCATGACGAATCCGACGGCCTGGAATTATTATCATGAGGATTACGCTGAAGCTAATTTATATTGCTACGAAAATTACTTTAAAAGCTAAATTTCATTGTCATGAAAAAACCCTGTAAATAGCTAAATGTACCTGTCTCCACCAGTCCTGCCTGGACGACAGTAGAATCTTCATGATCGAAGCTGGTTCGGCACCGGCGTCCTTCAGTTCTGAAAGACTTCATGGGGTTAATGAGCGAGCGGAATCGGTTGGCTATTTCCGGAACGATAAAATATTTAAAATTATCCTTGCCTTCCTTTAGTCGCTTCATGTCGTCCTTCTTTCCACCCTTCTTGGCTTCGGTAATGATGGGGGTCGGGCCGGCTCCGGTTGTAAGGGTGCGAGTCCTCATTCCTCCGGGGTCGGTGTCGATGTCCTTCAAAGGGCGGTTTGGTCCCGGCACGAAATCCCTGATTTGAGTCCCGACACGAAAAGCCTGATTTAGGTCCAGACACGACAACCCTAAATATTACGTCGAAGTTGGATCCGGCGCGCCTCCTGATCGACTTGCGCGATCCTCCAATTGTGTAGGCGGAGACGTTGGACATCGTGCGGTTGGCGTGTCTGCAAAGTTCAAAGATCAATAATCAAAAATCAATAACCACAGATCGAAAGATCAAAGACCATACCTGTAGGCCTGGAGGCTGTTCTCGCCGTGTTCAGCGACCGAAGGGCGATGGCCATTGGCCGGGAGTCCGACGTCCACGGGGAATGCGTCCTCTTCGTCCTCTGAAATTCAGGTGGTGCATCGGTGTTATTAGCAAATTGACTGGTTGGTGTACCGGTGAACTTCCCCCTTTACAATGGTTGACCTACCTTTACATTTTCCTAATTTTGGAAATTCTACCAACCACCATCTCCGGTAGCGGCATCGGCGGCATCCGTGAATGTCTGCGCTGTGACGAGGTCGTAGTAGAGACTCTGCAATGTTGGTGTTCGGTAGATTTTCCCAATTTCGCATTTGGTGCTTGGTAGAAATTCCGACTTGAAATTAAAGAGATTACCTTGTTGAGCATGAGCGATTCGTGCGAGCCCATCTCGACGATGTCTCCTTGCTGTAATGTTTCGGTTTCTCGATTGGTGCATGGTCTTAACTTCAAAGTGGTCCCGGGTGCATGGTGCGAATTCCAAATTGGACCCGGTGTATAGTGTCAATTCCAAATTAGATCAGGTGCATGGTATAAAAAAACTAACCCTCATGGCGATGATCTTGTCGGCGTGTCTGATGGTAGAAAGACGATGGGCAATGATGATAGTCGTTCTGCCAACGGCGGCCTGAAAGGCCAAAGATCAAATTGCATATATCAAATATCAAAAAAGATCAAAGTTCAAAGATCAAGCATGGAAGGTCAGCTCCACAAACCTTGTCCAGCGCCTTTTGCACCGTTCGCTCACTTTCGGCATCGAGGGCAGACGTGGCCTCGTCGAGCAGGAGGATCTGGGGGTTCCTGCAGAGCATACGGTATTTAGCAGATATCAAAGTTACGCCGTTTAGCAGAAAGGTAGAGTTACGGTGTTTAGCAGTTTTGAAAGTTACGCTGTTTAGCAATTCACCGAGTTACGGAAATTATCCTGGCTATTTCACGGACCTGACTAGAGCTCTCGCGATGGCAATGCGCTGCTTCTGTCCACCGGAAAGCTGCGTTCCGCGATCACCGACGAGCGTCTCGTATTTCTGAAAAGAATTACGGTATTTATTTAAATAACTAATTTTGGCAAAGTGCCAAAAGTATTTTTTAATTAATTAATTCCCTCCCATGCGACATCACGTGATCTTTTCGTCAGCGGTGTTTCCACGATTCGTTATCAGACAGAGGCACAGATTTTGCACAATCAGGGAGTGATGTATGGCGAACTCCCCCAGGTTGTAAATGGTATCAATTATCAATTCCTCGATAGGTCCCTGGGGACCTAGGGATCCTAGGGATCGATCGACACCAAGCTTATCATTCGACGTCATAATGGCAGGAAAGCACAAAGAATGCTTTCCCTCCATATTATACGACCTTTTATCTTCCATCACCCCCTAGTTGGAGACACGCGCAAATTATCGAGAAAATGCCTCATTGTCAGATTACATCTGCAGTGTAGATATAATTTAAAGGAAATGATGCTGATCTTGCACCTACACACCCGAAACACGGACACGATAATTGCTGGGCCTACCATCGGAAAACATAGCTTACTACTCACATCAGACGGTGATTGTATCTACAGCGCAGCCAGAATTTAAAGGGCCCGATCCTATCCGATCTGGGCATTTGTAGTATAGCTTAGCTAGCCTATTGTGGTGGTGTTTCGTTCTGCGTTCCCGTCAGATATTTCTGTATTGATCGTAATCAGATCGATTGCGAGTATGAAGGTTGCTCCTACTCCTTCAGCGGAGGCGTTGTTGTGAGTCTAGCTTGAAATTGTCATCAATGATATCAATGAGGCGCGCGCACAAAATATAACAAGCTGAGCGAGACGCAAACATTTTGCCTGATTTGTTCAGACGATCGCGATCTCTAATTATGTATTTCCACTGAAGCGAATTTGGAATCTCCACCAATGCACAAGTTACTCACATGCGGCAGAGCACTGATGAACTTGGCAGCATTGGAAACGGCGCACGCCGCCTTGATCTCGTTGTCCGTAACGTCGGTGCGACCGTACTGAAAAGAGTGTGTGGCATGGATTGTGAGGATTACTAAATCACACCAAACTTCACACTAACCCTGATATTCTCGGCGATGGAGCAATTGAAGAGGATCGGCTCTTGGGAAACGACTCCGACAACGTTGCGCAGGAAGTGCAGATTGTAGGAGGAGACAGGGCGGCCGTCGAGGGTGAACTGAAGAAATGCACCGATACACCAACAAACAATTGGGTAAATACACCGATGCATCTACTGCCAATTAGGGAAATGCACTCACAAAATAGGGAAATGACCGACTACCCATTAAGGAATCCACCAACTACATATGACTGAGGGAAATGCACTGATACACCACCTACCAGTTAGGGAAATGCACTGATGCACCAACCTTGCCGCTCTCGACGTCGTAGTAGCGCAGAAGGAGCGATACGATCGTGGACTTTCCGGATCCCGAAGATCCGACGAGAGCGACCGTCTCTCCCGGTTCCACCGTGAACGAGACTCCCTTGAGGACCTGGAAAAATAGTCGATTTCAGTTTGCGATAGCTTCCGAAAATTTCACGAAATTTGGACTAACTTGTACAAAGATGTGATATATTTGTCGATTTCAATTTACGATCATTTCTTTAAAAATATGCTATTACATAACCCTGGATTTGCATGTCGATTTCAGTTTGCGATCACTTAATAACCAATTTGCTTAAAAACTGGCCCAATTTGAACAGAAGCTTCAAAACGCACCGGCACATCGGGTCGGCTCGGGTAGCGGAACTTGACGTTCTCCAGAGTAATTCGACCAGAGATCTTCACACCCGCAACTCCTTCCGGCGACGTCGACTCGATCTCGGGTGTCTGCGCAAAAGAAGTTAGACCGTCGTTGGAACTGAACCCGCGATGCGCAGACGGTAATCCGCCCCTCGCGTCATTGCGCCATACGACTCACCCTGTCCAAGACGTCGAAGATAGCAGCGGCTGCTCCTTGGGCCGTTCCGACGACCGCAATTTGGGGTCCTGCCTGGCCGAGAGCCGTGGATCCCATCATGACAGCGAAGAAGACCTGAATTAAGTTTACCATCGTTTCGAATCAGTTTGCGATCGTTTCGAATCAGTTTGCGATCATTTTTTGAAAACTTACAGTCATCAGCGTTCCGGCATCCATCGACTTATCGCCAACGAATCCGACTCCGACGTAGAACGCAACAGCGAACGCGATGAAATTGGCCATTCCTGCAAAGGTTTGGTCTCGAGTGGAAAACATGGTAGTACGGTACCCATGATTCCGAAGGACAATCCGATGTAGATGCATCTACGGACTCCCATTTCACGGGCATCCTTGAGGGCGACGTTGTATCTAAAAGGGGAGATATGATGTATCTACAAACTTAAAGGCTGCGCTACAGGCGGGAAATTCAAACCTGGCGCATTCGCGTTCCAGTCCATTAAAGGCGACAACAGTCCTGATGGATGAGATGACTTCCTCTGCGATCTTTCCTGCCTTGCCGTACTTGAGGGCCTCGGCGTGGATGAATGTCGCCATGATCTGTGATGGGTGTGTATTTCAAATTGCAAATGGTCGGTGCACTGTGCATATTCCAACCTGTGATTAGTTGTTAACAGTGTACCTTTCAAAAAAATTTGTTGATAGTGCATCTACTGCACTCCATCACTTACCCTAGCAGTCGCGTATCCGCAGATGACTTGAATGGGCGTGATGGCCATCATGATGAGCGTCAGCCGCCAGTCGTAGATGAACGCAATGACGAATCCAGTAATAAACTGCAAACAGTTTTTACCATGTTTTCAGAACGCTTGAAAAGCGAACTTTTGTGAAATATGGCGAAAACTGCTCACCTGCGCACAGAATTGCACAGCCAGACCCATCTTGTCTCCGGTACCCTCGCGCACTCGCTCCAGGTTACTGAACAATTAAATTGTTTTATTGATTGCTTATTGATTTTTATTAATTAATTATTCACTCGAAAAGTTGCGTTGACAGGGATCCACCGGAATTCTTGTCGAACCACGCAATCTCCTGCTTCAGAATGGCCTGAAATTCTTCCAATAACTTAATGTTATTTATTTAAAATAATAAGTAATGTGCTCATTAATATTGATAAATGACCAAATTTTATTAATCAGGAAATTAAATGACCTGCATGAAGTTTCGCCTCAACCGGTTCATCATGTGCTCGGAGACGATGAGCAGAGTGCCGGCCTTTAATATTATCTTTTTCAAAGGGAAGATACAGCTTTATGTGGTGTTCGTCACAATTGTGCAAATGGTTTATGCAAATACTCAAAAAGGTACCTGTATGCACGCAGCAAGGAAGGTTCCGACTGAGAGGTACGCATATTGGTAAACGACCTGAATTTTTTTTAGTAATTTTTGCCAAAATATTTCATTTATATTTGAATATGACCCACTAACTAGCAGGCTACGCCCGCTACGTACAGTAGGGGTCGCGTTGCGGCGCCGTCGAGAGCGATTTTTGAGCGATATTTTTTGCAAAAAGAGGAATTTCTAAATTTTTGTTAAGATCAGGC
>JACMIG010000012.1:39910-76256 GCA_014805385.1 Levipalatum texanum
AACGGGCGCTTCGCGCCCGTCAGTCGGGACGCAGCACATAATATTACACGCCACAATTGTTTGCATAATATTTGTCGCATCATTCCAAGTCGTTTGGTATCAAGAACGGTCATACTGGTGCAATTCGGTGAATTACGGTATTTGGGCGCGAAATTCATGACAAAAACGTGTGAAAACACGTTAAAATTGTTTGCATAATTGTTGCCGCATCATTTCAAGCCGATTGGTACCAAATATGGCCATATTGGTGATATTTAGTGAATATTCGGTGAAATACGGCGTTTGGGCGCGAATATACACTTTAAAACACGTTAAAAACACGTTATAATTGCTTTAATAATTCTTGCCGCATCATTTCCAGCCGATTGGTACTAAATATGGCAATATTTGAGTAAAATAACACAAAATGAGCATTTTCCCGCATTTTTAGCAATAAAAACACGTTCTAACATGTTAAAATATTTTTATAATGCGTTATTATTTCTTGCCACATCATTTCCAGCCGATTGGTACCAAATACGGATATATTTGAGTAAAATAACACAAAATGAGCATTTTCCAGCAATTTTAGCAATAAAAACACGTTTTAACATGTTAAAATATTTTTATAATGCGTTATTATTTTTTGCCACATCGTGCCAAGTCGATTGATACCAAATGTAGATACACTTTTTGTCTGCAGCCGTAGAATAGAAAATCCTATATGCGATCGCAAACTGAGCGTTGCGAACACCGGACGGACAGACGGACAGACAGACAGACAGACGGACGGACGGACGGACGGACAGACAGACCTTATGAAATGTAAGTAATAAGCAATTAGTATAAACCGAATGCTCAAACTTTAAAACTCACTTGCATGACTTGGTCCGAAAAGTCCTTTACCGTCCATCCTGGTGGATGGTTGGAGGAGTTGGCTGTAAATTGTGCACGTTTTCCACATTTCTGCTTCTGGTCGGGGCGGATAATCAATCTCCTCTGTTCCCTTTCATGAAGACCCTACAGTCGTTAATGCCTTGCACATATGAGCTTCATATTGTCCCACTCTGGTTTGTGCAGCCCTCGGTTGTTTTCGTAATATTTCGTTGTCCACACACAAAACGCAGGTGTCCACCCCATCATTTTTGTAGCCTCCGATTTGACAAACTACAACCAAACAGTATCCATCAATTGAGGCTATAAGTACAGAATGGTCTCTTAGGATGTGACATTCCATGCTCGGAATGACGTCTGGTCCAGTGGAGAAGAAGCAAGGGAAAAGAGAGATAAGGTGCAAACTACAAATCTGACCAATCTGCTTTCGTGATGACGCTATGACCCCAATGTCTTTCCCTATACCCCCTATACTAAACGCCTTTGGGCATACCAATGCTGCAAAGAAGAATACAAGGGTAATTAAACCGGACTCTAGCTCGTTTACATGTGCTGCATATTTTCGTACACCAGGAGCCGTTTTTTGAGTTTTGGAGAAGCAGTAATTGGGCGATTTATTTCCATATCAGTGGTGGGACAATTTAAAACGTTGTAAATACTATAATGCACTTTTGCTGCAGTATCTATTTCCTCATTGATATTGTCCGGTATTATAGTGATGCGGAGGCGGCGCGAAACTACCTAACGGTAAGGAGCGAAATGATCAGTCTCCTGTCCTCCAGTGCATTCATTTCGCAGGTTAGCACTAAATAGGTGTAGTTCGCGCGTCGCCTCCACATCACTATAATACCGGACAATAGTATTGGGCTGGTCAAAAAATTCCTCCTGCTTCTTCTTTAACCAACAGATCCCCGGAAGTATGTTCTACCATCCCGGATCAATTCCAAATTCCCTTTCCCGACCGAAATTTATCAGTACAGCCTCGACACCTTCAGTGTGACACTTACAATGGATAATAAAAATGCCTTCTCAGTCTCTATCAGCTCGGCGCCTCAAATGAATTCCCCGTGACGTCGAAATGACTCTGACGGCAGAGATTCCAACACGCTCTTTGTCAGCTCTCGCATTCACGACCGCAAACGGTTTGAGGTGGGAAAGAACCAATCTGTCTTCGAAGACTTCGTGAAAGCTCCCGAATAATTGCAACCACTGATCTTTGGGTTATCTTGTGACTACGGAAATTCGTTTCCTTATGCTTTACTACATATTGGCCAGTTTGACCTAATCCATATGAGGGAGATAGTAAATCAATGAGTGATAGCAAACTCACTCATCACCGCTTGCTGATTGATGAAGGCTTGCGAGAGATTTCCCTGAAAATCGATACCATCTTGACGATCCAAACGAGAAATCCCTACTTGAAGGATCGAAATGAGCGGGAGAGCAGCTCCTGTTCCTGCCGAAATAATGAGTCCGAGAATCAGCAGGCCCTTTTCCCATGTTGTCGTGAAGCGGAACTGCAAAGAATACTCCAGAATTATTTGGCACCATGCCAAAACATACCAAAGTAGCCAGTGACACTTTCCGCGGCTCTTCATGATCGGGGTCCTTGTCCTTCCTGAGATTTTAATTAACTAATTAATTAAGCTTTACAAAATAAACTCACTTTCCGAAGCAAAGGAACCCCATGGCTCGAGAATTCCTTCCGAACTGCTACCGCGAAGCAATTTCAGAAACAAAAGAATTCCGGTTTAACACTGAAATTTAGGGAATTTCATTCTAAAATAAGACGCTCAAAAATAGCTATCACTCTGAAAACGGCGGCACGCTTTGAGGCACTGTTTGCACAGGAAGTAAGGGCAGAAATAGACGGATGGTCAAGAGGGGGGTTTGAACCCGCGACCTAAGAACAGACAACTGCGCCCCCAACCCACTGCGCCATACGAATGATTCGGTGGACTGGCGATAATTTATCGGGCACTGATCACTGATAAAGAAAGGGACATTTGGCATTCCTAGGGGACCCTTCCAACTCGCTCTTACCGCCTAAGAACCTCCGTGTAATCAGTGCTCTTTTTGCTATGGGAAATGTGAGCTGACGAGATCGCGGCCGGCCTGAGGTCAAGCTACGAAATGATTCCGATACGATCGCTGCTGAGGCATCGAGCAGAAAAGGGGATTAGCGCTGATGGTATTCCCCTCCTATCTGGACAGAAGGGGGAAGGACCTGGAGTGGAGGGAGGTTAGAAGAGGATGGGGGGGGGAGGAGAGGAGGAGAGGAGAGGTAGAGGAGAGGGGAGGAAGAGAGGAGGTGGGAGGATAGGACAGACGGAGGAGACGAGGGAGGAGGAAGACCAGAGGAGGAGGGGAGAAGAATAAAGAGGCGAGAGGAGAGGAGAGCAAGGCGAAGTGTCATTTAGCGGTCCCTCTCCTTTCTTCTCCCCTTCAGCTTCACTGATAAGCGGCTGTCCCCCCCTTCGAGTGGAGATCGACTGAAAACAGGGCAGGTCCCACGCCAAGGGCTGAATGCTGCTGACTATGAGACATCGACATTCAAACATCACACAGGAAATATTCTTATCCCGATTGGGATGCTTGGCCTGGTCTTACAAGCTGCTCGCTTCTTCCCCAAATCCAGAACCTTGGATTTGTAACCTCGAAGTCATACGAAACGACGGCGTAACACCAGTCAGAGTTTATGATTCCCTGATATGTTTTCCAGATAAATGCCTCAAAAGATTTGCTGGGCACTTGAAGCGTTCTAATGCCCTCATCCAGAGCATTCTGGTGATGGACTGTGAGTGCTTTTGATCATCATCTTGCAACCCCCGTTTCATAACCATTTGTATCACACTGGGCAGAAAACGGAGCTCGAAAAGGTTAATGCACGTGCACACACAGTCCGTAAATTCTCCGAACGAGCCTTGACACTTTCATGATCTAATCGTCTCTGACAGGACAGACTACGAGAGCAACGCCGTTTTCAAGTGACCAATTACGTGCGTCCACGCAGTACTAATTTCCTCGTCCTACTATGGCCAAAGTAAAACTAACTTGCCGTTCCGCGACACTGGTGATCTCCACAGTTCATTCTGCACCTCCGGATTAAAATGAAGTTGATGCTGAAACTTTACGTGCAGCTAGAAATGGGGGAACCAAAATTCCTTGTGCTTGTTGAGATATAGTGGCTGTGACTACTGCCACGTAAATTTAGAATTTTTGTCGTTTGATACTGCGATGTTAGGAAAGTTTGATGGGCTTGTGATGCGTTACATCTCAGTGAGCTACGCTCTCCACTTATTCTGGTCGATGAAAGTATCCGGACAGTCGGACCAATGCACTATATGCATTTTAATGTTTTTTTAATACCGCTCTGCATTCTCACATTCACATACTCCCCTTGGCGTTCGAGTTGATCGTTCGTTTAACTTAGCGAAATCATTGAAAGTGAAAGTGGCCTTCTCGGTGCGGGGAATCGGTGGCTAATATACTGAGTGTTCACAAACAGTCATCGTCCGCAATCAACTAGTCATTGCTTGCCAACAGATAGCTGATCACCACCGGAGAGTGCTTACTAATCCCCTTTCCCCTGTATAAAAGAGCGACACCTAGGAGCTGTGAAAGTAACAAGAATGGTTCACCTCTTTCTCCTCTCCGCTCTCATGGCCACTGCATATGGCTCAAAAATGGATGTGAGATTTTTATTTTATTTAATCGTTCCGCTAATCGCAAACCTTCCGCCCTTATAGTAATCCAAACAATGACAGATCTACAACAACTGTCCCTTCACGATCTGGCCGGGGATCCAGGGGAATCCGCTCGTGGTCCAGGGCGGGTTCAAACTCGGTGCTGGAACGGTACGGTAGATTTGGGCAATTTGTAGGATACTGTAGATTTGAGTATTTTTATAAGATTATTATTCAGGGCCGCGTTGTGGATGTCCCGAATGGCTGGAAGGCCGCGCGCATCTGGGCGAGAACAGGATGCAACGATAACTTCGATTGCGAGACCGGATTCTGCGGGGTACGTTTGAATTTTGATAATTGATCTTTGACTTTTAATCTTTAATGTTTGATCTCTACAGAACAAGGAGCAATGCGAGGGCCGCGGAGGTCGTCCTCCTGTTTCCCTGGCTGAATTCACGCTCAAAGGCGCCGGAAACCAGGACTTCTACGATGTTTCCCTGGTCGATGGCTACAATATCCCGGTGTTCATCGTACCGAAAGAGGTATACGGTAGCTTTCCATTCGGGACCTAAAATCATTTGAACAGGGTACCTACAACCCGGGCGGTGGGCAGTTCGAGTGCAAGCGAGCGGGAGGCTGCAACACGGATGTCAATTCAGTCTGCCCGCCGGAACTAGCCCTCAAGGCCGGAGATAGGGTAATTGATTAGTACGCAATTTGACATAATTCCGGACTGCACGCTAACTAGAGGTGAGACGGTGTCCCGGTAAATGTATTGCCAGTTTGGCTCTGAAACAGCACACCAACAGTCTTCAGATTCTTCAGAGCTAAAGAGGTCACAAAATCCCGATGGTTCCTTAGTTAGATTTGGGAGCCTGCAAACAAAATACCAACTTCTAAACGCAGCAACTATGGACGGTAAAACCAAAAATTCTCCTTTTCCAGACTGTAGGCTGCAAGTCGGCATGCCTGGCCTTCAATACCGATGAATACTGCTGTCGTGGTGCGCATGGCAAGCCGGAAAGCTGCAAACCGGACACCTGGCCAAAGAATTACGCCAAGATCTTCAAGGTTGGTCTTTGATCTTTTGATTTATATCTCTAAAACATGATATGCGCAATATACATTTCATTGTACCGTTTGAGTTCGAAAGAGCCGATTTCAAGATACATAGAAGAATCGAAACGGAAGATAGGCTTGAAATTTATTCGAACTGCTATAGTATCGGGTTTTGTCTACAAACCTAAAATGGAGATGTTTTGTATCTCCAAACTTAAAGGACGCCTGCCCGACCGCGTATTCGTACGCGTACGATGATCACTCGTCGACCTTCACTTGTCGTGGCAAGAACGGCGGAAGCCCCGACTACTACATTCAGTTCTGCTAAATGGCGGAAGTACTTGTATTTTGATTTTGGAACGATTTATTCATGTACTTTTATTTAACGATAAAAACATTGCCTTATTGCATTTCTGACTACTTCATCAGTAGAGTTTATCTACACATTCACAATAATCGTTGCTATTTCGGCTCTGTTCCGTAAAAAATTGACAGTTATAACGAGTTTTCTGATTGTGAGAATCCAGACTGATCCTTGGCGGCGAAGTATGATACGATAAACTACTTATTGGGAGCATAACTGATCGATTTATCGATTTACCGATTGATCGATTAGCGTTGAAATCATTGTTGTTGAATCATACATGAGCAGGTGACCAATTCGGGCGCGTAGGTATAATAGGAATGACGGTCGATGAACCATTTGCTGAAATGTATTTTTTTCGAAAGCATGGCGTTCTCGACTTGTTTGGATCGCCGACAACAGTGTCGCTTTGCTTCATACTGTTATGCTTTTAAGTATTGCTTTGTACCCTCATTTCACATTTGTATTCTGAAGAAAATGCAGTACCCAGCAACGCAGGCCAGCGTCTGGTCAGAGGGACGAGTTCGGAATGTATGAACCATGATTTGCTGAACCTCAAATCTGCAAAGAAAACAATTGTTGACGTATTGTTGGCGGATATGGAACGTGCGCTCATCACTCTCTGGTAAAATGCATTGTATATCAATCGAAGCACCGCAAAAGTACCAACACAATTTGGTAGTCAGCTCCTATGAGGCAGGCGCGATTGCCATCGAGCGATGTATTACAGTCTTCGCATTTCTTGATGCTCGATGGGGGTGGGTAATTGCACTGATTCTTCCGCAGCATATCACAAGGACAGCTTGGATTGGCTGGATAGGCTTTAACATTTTTAGCTATTAATAAAAAATGTTATATATAAGTCGTTTTTAAAGGAGGAGTAGCAGAAACTTTTTGGCTCCAGAAGGAGTGCACTTTCCCTATACGTCTACTTATTGAAATGCAGCATTTCAATAACTAGAAGTATCGGGAAAGTGCACTCTCTCTGTGGCCAAAAAGTTGCTGCTACTCCTCCTTTAATATCTTTAAAACAAAAAAAAGGTTAAACAAACGCGTCTTAGTATTCTTCACGCATATAGCAGCTCGTATAAGGACGTCTCCAGGCACATTAATCAAGGCGGTGCGATAGAGACCTCTGTAAAGGATGATGATGAGGAGGAGGAGGAATGCGAGAAGGCTCACAGCGCGGAGTCCCACGTCACGGAGCGATTGCCACTGTTGGGCAGAATTTCACGATTGCCATCGAAGTACTCGATTCTGAAAGATGTGCCTAATTTGAGAAGTCTGGGGTTTAATCCAAAAAGAATTTTATCTCCCATCTCACTGTTCTTTATCCATCCGAATGTATGATCCTACCAGAAAATGAGAGAAACATCGTTTTCTACAGAGATAATAACCAGACCAGCAAAGATACTTGAATCAACGATAATGTCTTGACAGAATGAATAAAGCTAACCTGACATAATACGATTGGCTCGTGGGGCTAGCATAGACAGGACCGCAAGGCTGCGTTCCGAGTCTTATCTGTCCCCTAAGCAGATCGTAATCTGGGATACACGGATCGGTCGTGAAGTCTGCATCCGGCGATCCAGTTTGCGGTATGGGGTCTGCGAAGTATTATAGCTAGCCGAGAAACCAAGAGCAAAAAATACGAAACAACAAGGGGATAAGTATAAATTCTATCCAAGAAGACTTGTTTTAGTGTTCCTTGAACTCGCAGAATCCCTTACAAAGAAAGCAAAAGCATTGACCCATGAAAGGATCGAACCCACAACCTCCCGCTCCGAGAGCCGACACTTTGTTACTGCGCCATAAGGTCAAAGGGAAGTGTCAACTGCAGTACTACTGTGCCGTAATACTCTCTCATGCATCCACTGGGCTTTCGCACGTATACGAAGTTGGGCTGGCAAGACGGCGACGGCGATCCATTGGAACTTAGCGGATCGGAGAAGAGGATGCAGGACGAGTAGGAGGTTAGGGTGCCGGCCTGGCACTGTCCGCACACATCAAATGGTGGGGGCAACCCTACGCGAGGACTCTGTAGGCAGCGGTAGCGGCATTCATTCGCAGCGTTTACTCCGGACAACGGAAACGATCGCAGGACAACGCGCGGAACGCGGTAGTCCGCATACGGCTCGAAGCATCCCGTAGTCACCTGAAGGATTGAAGAAATGCCGCGAAGTCTGTCCCCCCCATTCGTTACCTCTGGCGGTGGATCAAGTATGGACAGATAAAAAAATTTAAAAAATCTACCTCCGGAGATACTGTGGAAGGATGCAGGATGAGGACAAGAAGCATGCATCTCAGTGTCGCCATACTACACATTGCAGAACGGTATCCTGAAAGGTTTCAGTGCTAATTTACCGGACGTAAACGAGGTGCGACAACCGAGGTTAGCAAAAATAGGCGTGTAGTTTCCCTGGAGAAAGGTTCGTCGTGGGTGGAGACACATTGCTACGATGAACTCTCTAAATATTCATCGTTGCAAGGGGATAGGCCACGCTCATTCGGCCTTTTCCAACCTGACAACGGGTTGCGGTGCGGATCCTCGCCAGTTCAAGAGATTATTTTTCACGGACTGCCACACCGGGATCACACGACGAAAAACAAAATCTTCACAACATCCTGAAAAGTGTTATTATCTGCGAACTAAACCTTGTTAAATTCGCGTATCATACGAACAGCGAAACATCACACGCGGACATTTCTTGTGGATGCATCGTCTACAGTGCTTAATCTTAAAAATGAGCTATTATTTGTCTCTTTTTAAGTGTTAATGCTTCTTTTTCTGGTAAGTTTTACGTCCAAGAATCTTAGTCCCTCTGCTCCTCCAAATGAACATGTATCCATGCGCCATGCATGTTTTAGCGCGCTTAACGACAGGGTGCGTTGTTGAGGTTACCATTTGCAGAAGGGCTTCTTTGAATAGTAGCATGCATTAGCAATTCACTGTGCAAAGGACCATTTTAAAATTGGACCTGTGTTCAATCGCTCATCGGCGAGATTGGTGAAAATGAAATATCGTTGCATGATTGCTGCAATTTACCTTGCCTAGACCGGAATAGTCATGTGATCTTCGGAAAACGTACAAGATCTTTGTCGATATATATCGTCAACCTGTTTTATCAGAAACAAATTGCCACAAACAACACGAGAATCAGTGATGTGTCGTAAATCGAAGAAGCCTTCGTGGTGGATTCAGTCGATGTGCCTTCCGATTCAGTGGTGGCAGAGAAAGAATCGGTACTGGTCTCAACGTTAACAGTGGGCGAGACAGCGAGCGTGGAAGTGGAATCGAGCCCAAGACTGGTAGGAGTAGAGTTGATAGTCATTGTAGGAGTGGCGCTAGTCGCCGGTGCTTCTGTGGCAATCGAAGATGAAGGTTTCAACGAAGTCGACCTCTCGTCCTTGCACCAAGTGTACGCAAGCCGCGTGTACGGTACGCCACTATAGTCAATGGCGCTGGAAAGGATGGCATCAAGATCGCACTATATTTCGAGTACCGGTGCCCGCTTGTTTATCGTTTCCGCCAGTCAGAGACAATGAGGATAAAAGTTCGTAACACCTTCCAAAAGTCTCTCCTATTGTGGTGGCGCACAAGTTGGTCCTATTCGCGTTCCAAACGGACTGTTCTTTCTCAACCGTTCTCTCGTTTCTCTAACCTGTCCGGCGGTTAGAGAAATGGCAGAACAGTGGAGAGAGAACTGACCGCTTCGAACGCGAATAGATTCAGCTTGTGCGCCACGACAATATTGTAGGGAATCCGACGCGTTCTAATTCCGCGCCCGGACAAACCCCAATGACGGACTGCGCTCGCTATTGATCTACCTCCTTGAGCCCCTTTCATGTTCGATTGAATCACACGGGTCATGAAACGGGGTTCGATGAGGTAGATCAAAAGCGCGCGCAGTCCGTCATTGGGGTTTTCCGTTCTCAACAATAACAAACCTGATCGTGACGCGCAGCACTCCACCGTAGTTGCAGTCGAAATCGAATGCAACAGCATCTTAAAAGCAGCCTCGCCATTGCACAGTGGAGTTGTAGACGGGAATATCGTCGCTCTGCTATTCTTCGTTATGCATTACCACAGTTCCAGAGATAATACTTTAAAATTCAAATTGAGCTCGATGGCACTTCTCTCTCCTTTCGAAACAACAGAAGCATTTGAAACTAGCAAATTCTCTACATTAGGAACCACTCGAAGACTCTGATTAGAGTATTTTCTTTTAGCGTTCCGATACGATTGCTCACTATTTACTATTTTCTGGTATTTCTAACGGCTAGACATGTTAGAGACAGTGGAAAGAGATTCGCATCTCGGTGCGGCGTTCGGAACGGCCACTGCACCACCATTTAGGCAACTCCGGAATGATTTCTGCACTAATTTATGGATCTTGGTAATAGCGCTTTTGGAACCAATAATAGCAAACTCACGTAGTCAACAGTCATGGCAATTTCGACGCGCGTAATCGTTCCATCGTAGATGAAGGAATATTCGTACTCACGATACGCCCGAAACACGGGGAAATTGTGCACTAAAAGTGATTTGCTCAAAATGTCAGAGAAGTAAGGGAAAAACTGTTACTTCCAGTACTCCCGTAATCAAATACATCGATGTCAAGGACGTTGCGAACGAAGCCGAAGACTGCATTGGCGCCATCGGTGGCCCATATTCGGAGATCGCAATCGAAGGCAGGATTGCTTCGCTAAAATAGAAGATATTATCGAGTTTGCGTTCATCATGTTTAATAAATAAAACTTATTATTTAATTAAGATGGGAAGAGTATAGAAGACAGCCAAACTCACAGTAATTGTATGCTGTCCCGCAGTTGTTGGATCGAACGTGTAGAGCCAGCTGCAGCCATTGCCGTATAGCTTGCGGAATTCTACTGCCTCTGAGCATGGGATGTGGCTACCATAAGTACATTTATGCCAACTTCCTTGTGGATCGGAAACTGCGACGATGTCGCCATAATTTACGGAGACGTACACGGCGGTGGAGCTCATGTCGATCTGTAGCAAAACATACACAATATATAATGGACAGTAGTATCGGAATCGTATGGGGGGTTCGTCGCAATAAATTCGCTCGCGGAGAGGATTACGGTAGCGGGCGAGTGCGAGGATTACGATAGCTTTCGTGTCAGGACCGCATTCCGTGGAATAGGAAGTTATCGCTATGAAATACTGCCCCCGTACTATTCGGATTAAAAACAAAGGGAAATGTGTGTTCCCACCTGGACTGGTGTTGTAGATTGGCATTGCGTGCGCTCCTGCCCGAGAATGTTCTGAGCGGCGAAGCGTGCAGAGCATCGAGGACCTGATACAATCGAGAATTATCTTATCTGACAGTCTTGATCACGATATTAAGTTCCTTCGGAACAGTGACATAAGCGTGCGTTCCTCCCGTCACGTCGATGACCCGCGTAGAGGCGTATCTCGAACAGGCGTTTGTCCGGATCGTCAGACAATGAACATGAAACGGATCGAAATATGTCCCGATTAAAGTATGAGCACAAAAACTCATTTTAAAACTTGTTAAAAATTAATGATAATTTTATTGTTGCAAGACAGACATGTAGCAATCTAAATGTTTATTTTTCTGGATATTACCGTTGGAAGGCTATTTCCAAAGTTCCGAAGGAACATGACGACATCATCGGAGCCACTCTGCATGTAGGCGCTCGTGATGACGAAGACCTCCGCTTGTGCTGCCAGATCCTCGAACTGCTGACCCAGGTAGAAGCCGAGGCTGCTGCAATAACAAAGGAGATATTGTGATGATACTAAAGGTGTTCCGTTTGCACGTGCTATCTCTCCACTGATCTCTCGTTTCTCTAACCTGTCTGAGCGGTTAGAGAAACGAGAGAACAGTGGAGAGAGAGCAGGTGCAAATGGAACGCAAACGGAACAGCTTTAGCACCACCACAAAACACACACACAATGTTTCAATCTAAAAGCGCAAACCTCAATGCGACGTTTTCCGAGCATTTCGGTTGAAATGATGGCAAACGCCGGGCGAGGTCCCGAAGTTGTTTTGCCGCAGCATTGAAGTCCTTCGTTGAGAAAATATACGAACTCGTCGATTGGCCCGCTTCAAATCGATGGTTATTTTGTTTTCTGTCTTCAAATACTGTTGAAGCATACTCTACATGTTCCATCTCATTACGGATCTACCAGCATCTACCGGTGTACACGACCGGTTGATCCGCCGGTAGCTGGAACATGTAGAGTAACTCACGTATGAACGAAGCCACGAGAATGTCCGTTATCCATCTTGGGTGCGCATGTTCCGTGGAATTCATAAGAGTCGGCAGATGATTGGCGATAGCATTGATGTAGTCCGTTGTTGCAGTGGATAACTCGACGAGAAGTACGACAGAGCGCGTAAACTCGAAAAGGTTTCCGGGGGTGTTTAAGCAGTTGCCTGAATAATTGGTGACAAAATGCAAATTAGTGAAAAAATTAGTTACAAAAAATCAAGACAAAGAGTAATACAAATGAAACGACGTTACCATTATCTCGATGTTGATCAACCGAGCTCTGAGATGTTCGGATAAGAATAATGGAGAGGACGGCAAACAACAAGGGAGCACCTTGCCGGTGAAGCATGGCTGGTCTGTGAGTGCGATTGGTGTCTTATCGGCAAATCGTCTCTTTTATCGCTCCCACTTCGCGTCATCCACTTTTCCTCCTGAAACCCTTGCCTGGAACCACAGGAAAGGCAATCCACAATATTGTGTCCAATATTTTGCAATCGCGTGAACTGCATTGTTACATACATGTCCCGCAAGTTCCCATTTTCTCTCTGCTTCTTCTGTGATGGATTAAAGAACAACGAGAAAATGATGGTAGGATGAAAAGGGGGGAAATGCGGAAGGAACTTTCCATTACACCTTTATCGCATCAAACTTCATTAAAAAATCAGGCTCGGATTCATTTTAGTATAGAAGTGCGCACAATGATATAGATCCTCTTGACGAATTTATCATGTGCCGGCATTCCCCATTCGACCGTCACAGCGTAGTTTCCTTGATCGTTCTGAAAATGATATTGGTGATGTTTTTCACTTTTTAAATGCAGACTGCAGTCTTCACTATTCATCAGCACTTTGCGGGAAATACAGCTTTGTGACATTTCGTCCCGTCGCAAACTTTTCATTCTCGAAGCTCGGACTTGAGATGTTAACCGTTTGCTCCCTATGCATCTTCATACGGATATTATTATCTAATTAAGAACGAAGACTTTCCATAAATGTAGGCTGAAGCTTTTGAAAAAACAATGCCACAACTCGACGTCAACGCTGACGTCAGGTCAGGGATACAGGCCTCAAGTACAAATCCCGAATCCATTACCTGGGTCAATGCAACGAGCTTACCCTAAATTCTGCCCTCCCCTCCGAAGACGGCTGAAGGAGTTCGAGAGGAGTGTTGAGGGCAGCTTCAGCAGAGGCTCCTTCCAGGTGCTCGGCATAGATGTCGTCCAGAGCGGCCATAATTTTGGCAGTATGATTCGGGAGTGGAGGCAGGGTGAGTAGGCGCTGAAATGTCGAAATGGATCACAGGAATATCTCAAATATGATCTTTTCTATTGAAAAAAAAACACATCTATTATCTTTTTTTAAATCTGGAGTACCGTAAATATTGATGTAAATGACGTGCGTTTTAAAAACGAAAATGAAGTGCGTTTAAAAATCGAAAATGTACTTTTTCGTTTAACTGGTACATATGTACATAGAGACCGCAGAATAGAATTGCATCAGAATCCACGGTCACCATATGCGCGATCTGTGCGCAGTCAGTTCAAATAGATATAGATGTTTTTAAACGAATCGCACTAATATGTATCAATACTATAATTAACCTCGACGTATCGCCTAACTCCTTTGGTCGTGAGACGTATTGGTGCGTCCGGATGACAATCTGGGATCATTACGACCTCCATAGCGACTCCGGCCCATCCAGCTGCCAGCTCATCCGATGTTACCTATATTAAAGAACCAATTGCTGAGATCATTGCCGTGAAAACCACTGTAGCGCACATTTTTCCTTACCTCACTGTCTGCTTAAAGAAGGAGTAGGAGCAAAGTTCCGTAACCGTAAAACAGCTGGGGCAATTGTGGCAAAAGTGTCCTATTTTCCAGACTCAGGCCAAAGTGTACTTGCACTTTCGCCTGTGTCAGGTCTGAGTTCCATGGTGACCGTAATCTGAAATGTTGCTCCTACTCCTTCTTTAAAGTAGTTCTTTAAAGTAGTAGTAGGAGCATCATTTCAGATTATGATCGCCATGGAAATCAGACCTGACACAGGCGAAAGTGCAAGTACACTTTGGCCTGAGTCTGGAAAATAGGGCACTATTGCCACAATTGCCCCAGCCGTTTTACGGACTCGGAACTTTGCTCCTACTCCTTCATTAAGAATTATTTGTGGGGTGAATGGTAAGTGGACCCAGCCCGCAACCGCGCAACTTGGAGCAAGAAACCGGTAAAACAAACGGGTGCTATGTGCAGGAATATACGACATTTTTTGCTACATTTCCCGTATTAGCTGCCACAAAAATGGGACATACGAGTTTCAGAATCTCCAACGGCTTTTCTCTTGAAAGGAGCACTGCATGCATATGATCCGGGCACGATTTCATACCCCATTGAAAATCGATGGACCGCATAGATTCTTTGTTCATCAAGGACGATAATCTGAAACGGAGGTTTTATTTTTCTCATTATCAGTCGCTTTGATTACGTCCATTTTTTGCATCACATGAACAGAATTTTTCCCATTCCTTTTTGGAGGTCTGTCATGCTTTTGTTTAAAATATTTTACAAAGTTTCACAAGCATTGTTCTCGCTCTTTATTCGGAAATGTTCAAAATTTAATATATAGGTATATGCCCACTCACAATCGTTCGCTGGGATGTTCAGACGCACGGTCGTTGCACGTTATGCCGCGGGCAGAAAATGATCTCCAATTCGTTGGTTCGCCTCCGTTTGGCCAGAAACAGTCAAAGAAAGTAACTTCAGTTCTAAAAAGACACTAAAACTGAAATGTGAGTGTTAACTCACGTTGGAAATTCTTCCAATTGTTGAATGGTACAACGACGAAATTGTACTTCTTTCAAGCGACGTTTCACTTTCAGCAGTGATTTGAGCAGTTGATCATTGATGACAACCTGCAAAATATTTTCGGGGCCAACAACATTGCCAAAAAAACGTTCCGCCGTATTAACTCCAGTTACGCCATGTTTTTGTCGTTTGATTTGAGGAGCTCAAAAAGTACTAATAAGAATTATTGTAGAGAGCCCGCAGCGTTCTAATTCCCACGCCCGGGCAAGACCAATGACGGACTGCGCGTGCTTTTGCTCTACCTCTCCGAGCTCCATTTCATGACCAGTGTGATATAATGGGTGTAACGGAACTTGAAGGGGTCGATCAAGAGCTCGCACAGTCCGGTACTGCCATTCTCCTAGCGTGGGGAATAAGAACTGTTCGGGTGCCCGACAATAATACTATGAATATAGTACCCAGTAAAATATCGCCGTGCAACGCATGAAGGCAACGCTCCCAAGTCCGACAATTCTCTCGGCGACCCCAAGTTTCGATTGAGAAATGTTGAAGAATTTGGGTCGCGTGTTCCACTCGTAATCGGTGTAATTCGACGTCTGATATAAGATTCTATCATAATCTTGAAAACACATTATATTACCAGTGAAAGATATTTGGGCTTCGATTGGTCTTTAGGCAGCATATAGGTGCGTCGAAGATCAAATTGTTCTACCTTCTAAAAAAGCTGATAAAATAATTGTAGGTTTTCGTTTTTCGTCCACGAATGCTGGATTAACTTACACCGCTAAAAGATCCAAGCGGGTCGTAAACCGCCCAAACGGAATCGAAACTCAGGAATTGTTCGCGGGCATCGAAGAACAGACTCAGCCTTCTACAAGACTTGTTGGGACATTTTCGCATGAGCACAAATATTACCTGCATGTTGCGCACAGCTTTCGCAGATCGCGTGTTTCGAGAAGTCGCGCGATATTCAGCAAAATGTCCTCAGGAATATACAAAATGGTGCTAATTGTAGGAAGACGTATCATCGTAGACGTCTCTATGATAAGAAATTATTCTATCAGCGCAAGTGTGACACGAACCCGGTAATAGTGCGAAATTACGAAAGTTAAAAAGTAAATTGCCCAGTGGGCGTGCTCCTGTCAATTTTCAGGGTATAGCACATTTCGAATTCGCCACAGGAGCTTCAGTAATGCTCGGCTGGAATTAATTAAGCTCAGAAGTAAATCTGAGGCTATCACAACATTCACCGATGGAAATATAGTCGTGGGCTTAGCGCATTGTCCAAATCAGCAAAGTGGATTCCGAATTTGAACCAGAGAAAGGGAAACGTATTCAAAATTGAATGAGGCTCTGCAAAACTTCTTTGGCACTAACGGGACCCGAGACGCCGGTGCCGGGATGTGGCGCACATAACCACTCAGTCAAGCCCGCACATGCTAAGCTCTGAATAAATAGCTGCTGCATCCGCTTCGTCATCTAGTGCATTAGGGTGATCCAAAAGTTTTGTGAAGCTTACTAGACTTCGTATTACGCCTCACTCAAAATGCCGATATCACCATGGAACAGAAGATTACTCCGGCGCTCAACTCGGGATAAAACCCAAAAACAGAAAGATCTTCATTTTGCATCTTCATAACGCTTTGCAAGTTGAGTCGTCGATGAAAATACTTTATTTACAGAATCCACACTTCTGCTGTTTAGCAGAACTGCACCCTGTAGTCGGGGCTGCCTCCGTTCCTTCCGCGGCACGTGAACGTCGACGTCTGGTCGTCGTAGGCATACGAATACGCCGTCGGGCAGGCGTCCTTTAAGATTGGAGACATAAACTCAGATGCTCAGACATCTCATCTAGCGGTTAGTTTGGAGATCGATCTAGCCTGGCGAAATGGGAAAACGAACTCATTTCGAACAAGGAGAACTGACAGAACATTTACAAGATGCCGAAACAAAGCGTTTTTAACATCGTCCTACCCTCGTTCATAGTTAGATCCGATATCTACGTACCTTGAACATCTTGGGATAGTTCTTGGGCCAATCGCTGGAGCGACAAGTCTCCGGCCGGTTGTGCGCTCCCCGGCAACAGTACTGATCGGTGTTCAGAGCTTCGCACGCTGACTTGCAGCCGACTGTCTGGAAAAAAGGGACTTCCTGGTTTTATCATAGATACTTCCAAAGTTTAACGAACGATATATGTTATTTAGCCTATTTACTGCATTTTTACAGTTGTTAAATTTTATTTGGAACCATTTGTACCGTTTGGAAGAATACACTTCTTGTAGATAAGAGATATTATCTGCGCACCAACCCTGTATTACTTTCGCACCCTGGCGCGCTCTCGCTCTCCATTGTCTCCTGCCAGACGACGAGAGAACAATGGAGAGGGAGCAGATTGGGCGGAACGCGAATTTATACACGTTTGATTCGCCGCTAATAATGTAAGTAAGAGCTATCGAACTTACCCTTCCCCCAACTTTAACTGCCAGTTCCGGCGGGCAGATCGCGTTGACGTCCGTGAAGCAGCCTCCCGCCCGCTTGCACTCGTACTGCCCTCCACCGGACTTGTAGGTTTCCTGTTTAAATGGCATTAGGTCCCGACTGGAAATCTACAGTATATCTCCTTCGGCTCGATGAACACTGGGATCAAAGATCAACGATCAAAGATCAACGACCAAACTGACCCCGCAGAATCCGGTCTCGCACTCGAAATTGCCGTTGCACCCGGTCCTAGCCCAGATTCGCGCAGCCGTCCAGCCATTCGGCACTTCAACGTTGCGAGACTGCAAAAAATGTTGTCCAATCGGTGTATGTGCCCAAAGCTACCGTACCTTCCCAGCATCGAGCTTGAATCCTCCCGCGGCTACGAGCGGATTGCCCTGGATCCCTGGCCAGATGGGAAATGGGCATTTGTTGTAGATCTGAAGGTGACGCTATTTAGCAGTTCAGGGCGGAACAACAAAAAGGAGCGGAACGATAAACTAACATCCATGATGACTCCTCCAGATAGGGCCACCATTATTGAGAAGTTCAAGAGGAGGGTGAGGGAGGGCATCGTGAAGGGGTGATGAGGAGGGTCAGGTAGCGGGGAATTATATAGGAATGGCGAGGTGAGTCGGCAAGCATTACTAAGCGAGCTGCCGTGCGCTAGAGATAACATTATGATGGGAGGAGAGATGGGGAGAGGAGAGGGGGTGGACAAAGGGGACAGTAAGGGGAGAGGAGGGGGAGACGAGGGAGGACAGAGAGAGGAGAGGAGAGGAGAGGAGAGAAGAGGAGGAGGAGGAGTGGGTGGACAGGTGGTTCAACAAACGCCTCTCTCCCGTTCGTCCACAGATCAGAGCACTGTTTTTGGCTGTTCTCGCAGCCCAAGCGATCGAAGAATCGGCAGCATGGCAAAAAAATGCGCGCTGATTGAGAGAGTACGAAGAGGGAACAACTCGTCCCTCCGACGACTCATACAATTAGCTGTAAACTGAATTCAAAATCGTGTCTAATGTAGCGATCCTGTACGATGATTCTCTCCCCCATCGAAAATGGTTCGCTTTCGTGGGCTGTTTGGTTAATTCAAGCCAAATCTATTGAACGCAATTAAGCTAAGTTTTAGTCATAAGGTGTAGGAATTCAAACTTGCGTAAACAATGAATAGTATTGTCAAGAGCCCAAGCAATTCTAATTTCCCGTTCCGCGACACTGTGTTTATCTCATAGTCCCTTTCTGTATCTCCGGAATAAAAAGGGCTACGAAGCTGAAATTTTGCCTGCTAGTTGGACGTGGATTCCAACCGCATCCTGCAAAATTAGAGCAACAAACTCTTTGAGTTTGCAGAGATATTGGAAGCTGAAATTTTGCCTGTCGAGCGATAAGTTAGAATTGCTTGGGCTCTTGACAATACCCACACTGCACTGGTCAATCAATATGTGCTTGCTGTATGACACCGACCCATCAGGAATCAGAACGCGTTACTCGAACATTTTCCGCTCATTATTTGCACAAGAGACGTGCTCCGAACTCAGCGAGGAATTTGATGTACATACGTACAAACTAGTGTTGGCTTACAGGACATTTTCAGCCTCATTGACATCCAAAAGTGTTTATGGTCTACTGTGGCAGACAGCCCATTGTGCTGAAACTTTTTATGGTCTTCTGCGGACAGATAGCTCATTGTACTGAAAAAATATTTTTTATGTTCAATCGTTCTTTCCTCCATGCGAGAGGGGCAGAGCAGCAGGATGGAGCGCATTGGAAAAATTGAAGAGAAATTGAAATAAACATGGATTCGGATAACACGGACGAAATCAAGAGGAGATTCAAAGCAGGATGGAGTTTTTTTCACGGTTCGAGACTTTCCTCACTCAAAAGTCAGTGCTCATGAAACACAAGCGCCAAATCATTAACGCTTGTATTCTGCCGGCAATGATCTACGGGTCGGAAAGCTGGATCATGCGCAAGAATCACAGGAATATGCTGGTTGTCGAACAAAAACATATGGAAAGAGCAATGGCTGGAGTATCACTTCTGGAGAAAAGAACCAACAAAGGGCTGCGCAATATCACCAAAGTCAATGATGTGCGATACGAAGCCGGAAGGAGGAAAATGAACAGGGCTGTGAAGATTGTGGGGACGGGAAGTAGGTGGGACTATGAAGATGCTGGACTGGTCACCGGATCCCTATCGCCGAAAGAAGACTTCAAAGCATTGTATCTACGACTTCAAAGAAGCCATGGTCGACACTAACCCCTTGCATCTTGTCCGATAATCCCCACGCACCTTCAAGCACCGTTTTTCACTCCATCTTGCAAAGATGGTGAAAGAGCGATAGAAACCTTGAAACCTTGAGGACTTGTTGTCATCTCGTTTATAGACAAAAAACCAATCTTATTGTCCGGTATTAACGTGATGTGGAGGCGACACGCGAACTACTCCGCGGTAAGCAGCATAATGAATGATCTACTGGTCTTGCTCCGTGGTAAGCAGCTTAAATGAAAGAAGAAATCAGCCACATATTCCGTATTGGCGCTAAGATATGAGTGGCGGAAATTTCGACTCGTGGAACGCGATTTACAAGTTCTCTGGTGCTGCAAATAGATACTGTGGGAATCACAATTTGTTCATGAATACTGATTCTGAGGACCCGGCATGCGTTTGGCGGGACTAGAACTTGCAGCTTGGTCTTGCAGGTTTGGAAAATATTTTCGCCCGATTCACGTGGTCTACAGCAATTTTCTTCCAGAGATCGACACTGCACCCACTGCACCCAGTCACGAGCGTGCTCGATGGCAAAAGCAGCAAATAACTTGTGGATCGAGACCGATGTGGAATGTTCAGTCACGCGGGATCTCTGATTACAACAATCTCTTTGGCTGCTCCATTCTATCCCTCACGGCACCAACTACACTACACAATTCGAGTAGGAACAAGCTTAATGACAGATTCTCGAGGCACCGCAACTTTTGAGGATACCCGGATTGGGGAAGAAGAAAGACAGAGAGAGAGAAGGAGATGAGAAGAGATTCCGGAACAGAGGAAAGCGGGTCCTATAAAATGCCGGCGCTTCCCCCAGGACTTCACATCATTTTTATACTGGTCTCGGCCCCCGGTGCCTCCGGGCGCAGTGATGGGGTGCTTCGATTAATCAAGATAATGCTTGCTTGAACTTCTAATCACGTTCCTGAATGGAGTTATGACCCGAAAAGTGAAAGAATGTGAACCCAGCATGAGATAGAACTTGTATCTAGAATTTGTTTTCGCCCGCTGCGCCCTCGGCCCTTCTCGTATCTTCCCAACAGCTGATGCCTCTGCAGGACCGGTGGTATAAATAGCAAGCAACTTGGGAGATTTTTTTTCTTATCAAATTTCATCAATGTCTCTTGATGTGTCTTCTTTTCAATACAGATGTTGCAACTAGGCCTCGAATGAGCGCATTGATTCTTTAATGCAGTACTAGTCTAAGCCACAGCAAGGGTTCAATTTTAATTAGCCCCTTAATGCAACAAAAGGACGATGATATGCGGTATGCTGCGCAATATTCTTTCCGCCTAGAAAGGACTTAAGTTCACAATAGGTCTAAATTCCCTCCTATTGCATAGTAACCCTTCATACCGGATAATTTAACTTGTGGATCTTTTACAAAAGTATTCGAAATGATTTAGCAATGATTACGGAAGTGGTCCAAGGTGTGAGCGGGAAGAGGGAAGCTATTCTACTGTATTCAGGAAATATTCGGGCATTCTCTAGACAAGTAAACAAGGAGTGGCGGACAAAATTTGGGAGGTGGACGATATAGTAGTTCTACTGGGATCCTAAGAGAAGGGACAGGGACTGGATCAGTCCCTGGGATCTACGAGGGGGGCAAATGCCTCGATCGTTCACTCTTTCGCAGTTTATACTGCTCCTGCAATGCGTCAGTTGTCATCCGTGAATAGATGACAATAACCACAAGTGGAAAGACTCGAGTAAACAAAATTGACAACTTTTCAGCACGGACGCCAAAATTCCGCTCAACCGGCCGAGCAGGACTTTGTTCACTTTTGTCCAAGGAAGCTTCTGGGAAATTTGACGTTAGAATCCTGATGGCCGACTTGGCCGGTTGAGCGGAATTGTGGTATCCGTGCTCAAAAAGTGTCAATGTTGAGAAAATTGATCTCGAATCGTAATATTACCACGCAAGGAGCCCGTGTCACTTCTGCTGCAACACGCTAATGTTTACGAGTAAGGTACAGGGGCTACATCCTTTGTGTCTGTGTTTTCTGCTTGGCACCACTGAGTCACTGTTGCTGCTCGGTCTCCTTTAGGGTTGGCAGAATGCCTCTTCAAATGTCTGGCGTCTCTCCATTTGTGTACTCTCGCACCTGTGAGAGACTAGACAAATGGAGAGACGCCAGACGTTTGAGAATGGATTTTGCCAACCCTGGTCTCCATGTGTTTCCCTACTTGCTCTCTCACACTGACCATCGGCCTCCTCCATGGCAGAAGTTGGGTGCTTTCGCAAGCACGTCGCTGATTTGTCTCCCATCGACTTTATCACGTCCGTCTGTTATCTTCTATTCCGCTGCAACATTTTTTCACCAACCACATTTACGTTCGAGTATCTCGATAGCGGGCACTGGCTACGGGCACATATTCACTTAGGGGATAAAAGATTGATTTTGAATATATTGGCCTAATTATGATAACCCTCTTTCATTCTGCGACCGCAAGCTCGGTTTTGTCGGCGGCTTTATTCAAAAGGAATGCACGCTCGTCGCTCTACTATTGTCCATGGAATTTACCATACGTAATGTACGCTGGTCGCCCTATTCACTAAACGCAGTAATAATGCTGAAAATCGCACATTGTTAGGCGGCAGGGTCCAATCAACGCACGATTCGAGAAACACCTCGCAAGCTGGCGTAGTTTTATTTTATTAATTTCGCATACCAGCGCATAATTATACTATTTTTACCCGGTTTTAGTGAGGAGGGCGACCAGCGTTTACCGTATTGTTATTAGGTTGATAAGAAAGTTTCCGGTAGTGCATTCTTGTTTGTATCTCAAGAACCTCGTTAGCTGTCTTGGCCACCTCTAGGGGACAGATAGAGGGGGCACTACTGCCTACAATGACCATATCGATTAGGCACCCTCCCTGTTGCTCTTGATCTGAGAGCGGAAATGCCGAACATCAGCGTTTTTGACTGAGTCCGAAATTCGAATACCATTGCGGAATTTTTTCTACAGCGCGATAAGGCCCGGGAGATTGACAGGTTCCTGACTAATGTGTACCCTGGACCTACCCCAACATGTTCCGCTATGGTCGACTGGATCAGGTAAAGCGTGATTTTTTATAGCTTCGTCGGCGTAATGCTGCTATTTGAGCTCTTCCAGTACATTGATTCGGATGCCAACAAATACCAGTGTAATGGGATATCCAATCAGAGGGTATCATCGTAACAGTCGAGGGTTAACTCAAACATTTACAAAAAATCAAGGCTGTGCTCCTCTAGAAGTGAAAGGTACAGGCAAAAGTGTTCTTCCATCGCAATACCTCCCGCTTGCATTCTGCGCGGAAAATCACGCCGGGCTGGTTAATTGTTTCCAAATTGTCCTACCCTGCTCATTGTACTCTCCAGGCCTTGCCTCATTTGGAAACTGGTTGGCCCTCCTCATTCATCACCATCTCTTGGATTAAAAATTAAAGTCCGCGACGAGGTCAAATCTGACCTTGATGACTTCCTCGCCTTCTATCTCTGGACCCTGTACCAATGTGAAACCAACAAGCTGTCAATAGATTGGTGCTATACCAATAATGTCAATGGGCAATACCACTAGGCTTCGAATCGCGTCCCTCGAAAATAATTAAATACAAAACAATCGTGATGAAATAACCGGAAACTTTCTGATCAACCTGATAATTCCTTCGACAATAAATTGTACGCAGTATTGAAGTAAATAGATCAATGCAATTTTCGCCTTCGAAAGCCAATGGTCTGGGTTTCGACTGATAAGCAGCGTATTTTGCTCAAGGGCGATGAGTGTATTCTCCGAAACGCTTATTCCGCCGACAATACAGGTCATGTCTCATTTCAAGGCAAACGGATTCATTTTCCTTCATTCTGATGCACTGCTCTCCATTCCTTCCGTTATTTCCTTCACTATCTTCTTGTTAACTTTTATACCTTTTATGTTCAGACCCCTCTGTCGATGAGTGGAAACGTCGGCCTGGGGAGTGGCAGCTCCGGCCTGGGGAGTGGCAGCTACGGCCTGGGGAGAGACCGATACGGACTGTTGAGTGGCAACTTCTCGGGTTCAGGAGACAGGTGCGACAGTGTACTTTAGAATTGCCTCGAGCATCGGTGTAAATATTTCTTGCGACATGTAGTCTCGAAAACACTGCTGCAGATTCAGATTGCCGAATGGGGGCACTGCCACTCCCCAGGCCGAAGCTGCCCGGGGGCATGCGGCATGGTAAGGGGAAACTTTCAGGTCAGTTTTAGACTAGTTCCTATTTTGTAAGCATGTTAAAAAAGTAATAATATAGTACATATTAAAGTATTTTATAACAAAGAATTAAATTAACGTATTTGTTCATTTTTAATGGAAAAAGGAGGAAAAAAGAGGATGGGGAAGAAGAGGGGAGGAGGGGAAGAGCAGGGGAGAGGAAGGGGAACAGAGCTGGGGGAAGGGAGAGGAGTGGGGGGGAGATCTTCTTCAGCATCGTCTTCGTCGACACTAAGATCTTCTCAACGCCTTCACCCACGCCAAGATCGACACCTGCAACACCGAGGACAACCTCCTCGTTTAGGCAACCAAAAAATTGCGGTAATTATCAGGAGGATACGGTAGTTCGAAAAGGGGTACGGTAGTTATAGGGAAGGTACAAAAACTACCGTACCCTTCTTCGAACTACCATATCCTCCTGATATTTACCGTAGTCTCCAGATAAATATCGTACCACTAACGAACTACCCTATTCTCCTGATAAACCGTAAACCGTACCCTCTTTGAAATTACTGTACCTTTTCGCGAAATACCGTATATCTCGGCGCTGCACGAGATGGCGTCGTCGTTGTCGAAGAAGTCCGTCGGATGCTGTCGATCTTTTAGGCCCATGAGACGCGGCGAATGGTTGCCCGAACGAGGAGGTTGTTCTTGGTGGTGCCGGCGTCGATGTTGGCGTGGGCGAAGTCGGAGAGAAGCGACGAGCGTCGAGAGAAGAACTGAAAGAAATTTGAGACTCGATTCTGACGAAAAAAAACATCAATTCCCGAATTCAAATGTGCCAAATTAATATTGTAATGTTGCATTTCCGACATAAAGAGGCCGTTTATTGTGAAGAACCCACGGGGTGGCAATATTTTTCCGATCTTTCTGCGCTTATCGCCCGTTTGATCTACCATCTGCTCATCCCTTTCCTCCTACGCAGGAGCAGGCTGGGACCACCCACGTTCCAACTACTTAATTCAAAGTGCACATGACTGTAGTAATGTTGCTCACTACGAATGTGTTTCGGAAAATAATATTGTCACCCCGTGGGTTCTGCACAATATGTCGCATTTAAAATGAACTAGATATTCAACGGCCTCATTAGCTGCCTATAAAACCGGACTATTTTTCAGTCTTCCTCAGTTCCTCCCCTGCCCCTCTCTCCCACCCGGGAGGTTCCTTCTCCTCTCTTCTCCCCCCCCTTCTTCCTCGTCCTCCTTCCCCTCGTCCTCCTTCCCCTCGTCCTCCTTCCCCTCCTTCTCCTTCCCCTCGTCCTCCTTCCCCTTGTCCTCCTTCCCCTCCTTCTCCTTCCCCTCGTCCTCCTTCGCCTCTTCCTCCTACTCCGCGATGTCCGAGCCCACCGGCAAGGCCCTCACCCAGCGCCAGAAGATGCTCATGTACTACGGAACTACCTACGCGACCGACGATGGGAGGCTACGGGCGATCTGCATGCTGTGCGCCCTTGAAGGAGAATCGCTCGACTATTAGTAAGCGGGTCGAGTTGATCCTATCCATATCAATCTGTTTAGCGTCGAACACACTGGAAGCCTCAAAAATCACGTCGCTGGTCACGTCTTCAAGTACGGTGATCTCTGGCACGAGGCGGACGCAATCGTGAAATGTGGAAGGAAAAGGAAGCTGATCGAGGCCAAGAAGGGTGATTTTTACCATTCTGAAGAGTTAAAGGAGAATGTATTTTTAAAAAGTATTTTTTAGATGCTCCCGTCCCGTCGCTGCCGTCGACCCTCCGCCACCGCCATTTCGCAAGAATTGGTTCGCGAGTGGACCCGCCCGCGTGTCCATGTCCTCTGGACCCCCCAACCACCCGTCCACCGGATCGAACTGACAACCCTATCCCGACCGCACGAAACAAATAAACTCGCTCTGTATGTTGACAATAAGACATACAACACAACTGATTTTTTGTTTATTCACAGTATGACTCGGGACCTTGGGGGTTCTTCTGTGGTTCTCCCCTCTTCTTCTTCCTCCTCTTCCTCTCCTCTCCTCTTCTCCCTCCTCTTCCATCGCCTCCTCCTCTTCCTTCGCATTCTCTCCTTTCCCTCCTCCTCTCTCCTCTTCACTATCTTCCACCTCCTTTCCTCTCTTCTTTTCCTCCTCGTTTCCCCTCTCTTCCTTCCCCTCCTCTCCTCCCCCTCCTCCTCTCTCCTTTCCCAATCTTCCTCCTCCTCTCCCCTCTTCCCCCTCCTCCTCTCCCTCTCCTCCTTTCCCCTCTCCTCCTCTTCCGTTTTGACATGCAATCGTAGTGTTCGGTACATCTCTTACAAAAAGGGATACCATCCTAAGACAAACGGTAGATCAACCGACGCTCTAGCTCAATGAGATGGATGCGACGAGAGTACCGAAGCCCCCTTGCCTCGGTACTCGATGATGCCGGGGAACCATTTGTCCCGGTCCTGTCTCCTTCCCTCCGGAATCCCTTGTACCCCGGGATCCAAGAGAGAGATTTATAAGCAACAATGCACTGTCAGAACAATCCAAGAGAATGAAGAGAAGATAGATCGAGATCCCTAGTGACTGTCTGATATCTCCTAACCATTACACATAAAACACACTCCACTCCAAAAGAACAATTCACTGCGAAATCTATACACGGGAGGACTTTATCGAATGCGTTGCTGGCAAGAAATCTTCTAGATCGCATCACTCTCGAAGACTATTAGCGTCGACGGCTTTACTCCGATGACAGAGCTCTCGATGCCGCCGATGTTTACCCCTTGGATGAGGCGGAAGACTCCTGCAAAACAGGCCACTTTAAAGAAGGAGCAGGCGAAAGTGCAAGTGCACTTTGGCTTGGGTCTGGAAAATAGTGCACTTTTGCTACAATACCCCCAGCTGTTTTACGGTTACGGAATGTTGCTCCTACTCCATCTTTAAGTTGGATCTACACGAGAGATACAACATGGTAATAGCGCTCTTTGAGTTAAATCTACAATTGTCCAATTGTAGATAGTTGCTTACCCCCGTCTCCCCACTCCGTGCCGTAGGAGTTCACGGCCAGCCAGTAGGGAGTTGTTCCCTCCGTTCCCCGACCGATTAGCTTGACCGCATGACCGCCAGTAGCTTCACCTCTGCTCTGGAATTCAAATATTGGTACCATGCCAAGCATCTCGAACTCTTTAAAGAAGGAGTAGGAGCAAGATTACGGTCCGTAAAACGGAAATTGTGGTTAAAATATTCGAAAACGCAGACACAGCGTAAGTGCAAGTGCACTTTGGCCTGTGTCTGGAAAATAGTGCACTTTTGCCACAATTGCCCCAGCTGTTTTACGGTTACGGAATGTTGCTCCTACTCCATCTTTAAGTTGGATCTACACGAGAGATACAACATGGTAATAGCGCTCTTTGAGTTACATACATCTACAATTGTCCAATTGTAGATAGTTGCTTACCCCCGTCTCCCCACTCCGTGCCGTAGGAGTTCACGGCCAGCCAGTAGGGAGTTGGTCCCTCCGTTCCCCGACCTATTAGCTTGACCGCATGGCCGCCAGTAGCTTCACCTCTGCTCTGGAATTCAAATATTGGTACCATACCATGCATTTCGAACTCTTTAAAGAAGGAGTAGGAGCAAGATTCCGGTCCGTAAAACGGAAATTGTGGTTAAAATATTCGAAAACGCACAGCGTAAGTGCAAGTGCACTTTGGCCTGGGTCTGGAAAATAGTGCAATTTTGCCACAATTGCCCCAGCTGTTTTACGGTTACGGAATGTTGCTCCTACTCCTTCTTTAAGTTGGATCTACAGTAAAGATACAACATGGTAATAGCGCTCTTAGTTACATCTAAAATTGTCCAATTGTAGATAGTTGCTTACCCCCGTCTCCCCACTCCGTGCCGTAGGAGTTCACGGCCAGCCAGTAGGGAGTTCTTCCATCCGTTCCCCAACGGAAGACCTTGACTTTAGTCGAGGGGTGTCCGCAAATAATACCTGCAGAATTTGATTTTTTTTGTAATCTTGAGAGCAAATAAGGCTTACCAGGAAATGGTTTCCAGTGCTCAACACGTACTCGAATGTTCATATTGAGAGCAGATCGATTAAGAATCTCCAAGCTGCGTAGGCGGACTGCATAGAAGCCCTACTATCTACTACTATATAAAGCGCCAGTGAGTCTGTGCGTGCGTGCGTGCGTGTGTCACGACATGTGCATAGAAGGGTCCTCAAGACCTGGGACCTTGACCAAACGACTTCGGGTCCCGAGAAAACTTCTACCGTAACCAAGTTCGGTGAGTCAGACTTTTAACTTCCGTGGGTCAGATTTGTCATTTTAGCGGAAAATGCTCTAAAACACCTGGGGGTGCCCAATCGAATGGGGCAATTCCGACTGCAAGGGAAAGAGGAGTCCAGGTCATAGGGGAGAAGATTGAAGACATTTCCAACTCTGATGGAGTAAACACGGGTCGTAGAAATTGGAGTACACGTCGGAATGGCTGGAGAGGCGCCGCAATGCGAGGAAGATGAGAGGGAGATTGTGTCCCTTGCTCCTCCCTGTTCGCCGCTCCTATCCATTAGATGATTCATTTCCGTTCGCTCGGGCAGCCGAAGACAGGAGATGTGAACACAGCGAACGATTTGAACCGTTTATTCGTTCCTTCTTCTTCCTTAAAGAAGGAGTGGGAGCAATTTTGTAGCCACAGTGTGAGTGCACTTTCCCCCATACGTCTACGTATTGAAAGGTCTGCATTTCAATGCGTAGATGTATGGGGCAAATGCACTCCACTGTGGTTGGCACGGTGCCAAAAAAGCTGCTCCTACTCCTTCCTTAAGTGTCGGAGGATGATACATTCCGAACAACAACATCTCCATACGGGGAAATTGCGGTGAATCAGCACAGTACATGAGATAATCATCGGAAGCGGAAGCCAGTGACGGAGGAAGATTGAGAAATCGAACGACGTTCTCGACTTTGAGCTGGTCTGGAACCTCTCTACGGAGTGGTCGTGACTGACTGAATAATGAGATGACGAGCAATGTTCCATCGTGTATAATGGCCTTTCTGCACTCGGTGATGGCCTCGTAGCGATCCGCCGGATGACCGACACGATCGTACTGAGCACATGCACTCCTGACAATGAGAGTGACGCCGATGTTGAGTTGTCGTCTGCGCATCTCGTAGCCCACCTTTTGCCATAATTTAGTATGAACAGCTGATATAAGAAATTCTGATGAGCGTTTGAACGATTTAGTGGAGTGAATAGTGATATGAATCCCGCTTTGGGTCGTTCTGTTCCGTCTGATATGTCTGGTCTCTTCCTCGAAGAGAAGACCCCTGGTCCTCTGGGAGTGCACAAAGGTTTGTGCACCCCCTCTCTCCTCCCTGTCTTATCCGCTGCAAACGATGCATTCGCTCTGATGACCGGAAGGGACGGACGCCAATGAGAACGAAAGACTTTCCACTTTCTCGAGTTGTGAAGGGCATCCGAGGATAGCGAAAGACAGCAGGCGGTTGATGATGAGCAAGAGGGGGCAGAAGGGCATGACTTGCTCTGTGACTTGGTCAGAGAAGGTTGGGAGCGCGAATATGGAAACACGATGATTTCCATCTAATACCCATTTCCATGTCTGTCCAGGTAGTCCAGTTGTCTGGTCTGGAATCAGTCTCTCCCAGTGTCCGTCTGGAATATGCGTCCTTCTCTCATCTGTGAGTCTCTTTTTTTCTTTTTGCCTTCGCTAACAAACTCACAGTCAAGCACCAGTCCGAGGCTACTGTAACCCTTGATACTCCCTCATATTGTCTTTATATTTACAGTTACAGTATTCCTTCTAATCGTGTGGATTGCTACGCTCGTCGCCCCGAAGACCTTCACTTTCCAGCGGAGCAAGAAAGAAGAAAGTGAGAATAAAATATTATACTCTAGCATTATTTGGCGGATCGGAAACTGATCTTTATGAGAACACTTCAACCACTGTTCAATACCATTTTGAAATATTCTACACTTCTAATGACATCATATGTAATTTCGGTTAGACATACCGATTTTATGCAAAACAAGAATTATTTTGAGATCGTAAACTGATTCATTGAACGGACATCGTAATGATGACTAATTTCTACCGTAGTTTTTTTTAGATAGTTGAGTAAATGCGTAACTGCATTTTCAGGCAAATGGCAGAAACTCAAGAAGGGCCTCAACGTCAAGAAGGCCATGAGTGCGCTGAAAAAGCCAGTTACATTGCCGAAAGTTATTGCCGTAAGATACTTCTGTAATTATCAAACAGTTCGGAATGGTCTCGATTCGAGCGGAACGATAAATTATTTCACTCCAGGGCGCCCCGCCCCCGAAGGATTCACTCGCCTTGGCCGTCGTCCCCGAGGAAGCCCGTAAGTTATCGTGGTGTAGTAAACGTCGTCGCAGGGTAGTGCACTTTCAATAAGGCGACGATTACTACACCACGATAATTTTCAGATTTCGATCCGTGTGCGACCGCGAAAACGATTTGCCTCAGCGGTGGGACGTGCAGGAATAACCGCGGAAAGTTTGCAATTTATTTATTTAATTATTTAATTATTTCTGCAAAATTAAATTACGATTGCAGATTCCACTGTGACTGCCCGACAACGCACTATGGGCCGAAATGCGAATTTGTCGTCGACTTGGTATGAATTTTTGGAACAGTGCCAAAATGATACCGTATTCCAGGTTGCTTGTTCCGATGCGTGGTGCGTGAACGGCCACTGCTACAGTACCCCAGGGGAGAAGCAAGATGTCGTGAAACGGACAAAGGACCAAGAACTGGAGGATGCCATAGCAGACTATAATAGCTGTTTGGTAGGTCAATAATTAATAATTAATAGTCAATAATAATTGTATTTGTGAAATCCAGGCTGACACGTCCAAAACGGAAGAGAAGCGTCAGCGTGACTGCAATGCAAAGCTGCACAAGACGGGACTATCGGATGCTGTCACAAAGTTCAGCCAGTCTGCCATCACGGTCGAGTACAAGTAAGTTAATACAGGATCACATGCACTTTTATGTATATTTAATTGTGTATTTTGGGCTCCATTTATATTTCTGGACTTTCTGTTGAATTTAGAACAAATCTACCAAATATTCCTTACATTTTGTCTGGGAACCACAAATTAGAAGAGTTTATATTGTAAAAAGGTATTTATTTTCAGATGCCAATGCATGTTTGGTTGGGAGGGAGCGCTGTGCGATTTTGGCGTTGCTGATCGATAGTGAGTTTTTTTAATGATGACGTAGATCGTGACATATTGACATGGAAAAACACTTTTTTACTGGTTCAGTCACGAAGGCCTGACGATAACAGATGGAATTTGGTTCTCGTATTGCGGAATAAAGAAAACACATAGTTACTGAGTTTAGCGTCTCAAAACCCTCGAAAAAATTACTCTTTTTAGCGGCTTATCCACGGAACGCAAAATTAATTAATTAAGTTGCGACGAGGACTACTGTGGAGGGCACGGAATGGCGACGTATTCGGGCAACCAATCTCATCCCCACTGCAAGTGCATCTGCGATCCGGAGTATACGGGAGAACGAGTAATTTTTTGGCACGGTGCCAATTTAATTTTGGCATCGTTCCAAGATCAAGGGCTTTGTTGTAGTGCGAAATTCTGCTTCCATGCGCGGATTACGAATGTTTCAATGGCGGCGAGTGCATCAATCATTTGGATAGCACCAAGAATGGTAAAATATCAATAAAATCTCAAAGATCAATTTGATCAGAGTACACCGCGAGTTGTTCATGCCCAACGCCTTCGCTACGATTCGTCACGCCAATTTCTGAGCACAAAAATATGATTTCTGTGAAAGGTTCACGGATCAAAGATCAAACAAATCAGGGCGTTAAGGTGATCGTTGCCAGGACTACGAATTTAATGACCTCGTGGAGTCGGATGCGGAACGCAAAATAAGCGACCGCGTCCAAGCATACTGGAAGGCAAATTATTTTACACTATTATTGGCGATCCAAACATAATATGTCATAATGTATTTATATATTTTGATCAGCCTGGTCCTCTAAGGATCGACCACCTCTCCGTAGAGGCTTGGTACAATGATTTTTTGACCTATATTTTTATATCTTAATAAATTGTACATGGTCAGTGGAGTAACGCTAGTTTTTTTTCATGACCTAAAACATGCTATCGTTACTCCACAGGCCATGTATTTACAATTTATAAACTCGATTGTGGATCGTCAATAGCATTTACTGCGGAAATTCCAGTGGAGCGATACATCCGTTTCAGCCTTTCCTCTTCGAAATTTGCAACCGCCCGAAAATGCTTATTAACATGATGGAAGCGCTGGTTGACGGGATGAAAGCGTAAGCTTGTTTATTAGTAGTTTCAGCGGGGAAAACATTCCGATAAATTGGCGTATTTTTAACAAAATCGATTGATATGAAGAGACCAAAAAGGCTAATCGGCAATAGACTTGTTCAGGAAAGGAGGCCACTATAATTTCTACCATCCGCGTATTCGAATTGGAATAGCGTCTCTCATGGACGAGTAAATATTTTCATTTTAATTTTTTTCCTTTTTTGAAATGAGAGAAAACTATTTAAAAAAACTTAACAAGACAATATGATAAAAGGAAATACACACATCTTGAGATGCATCACGCCCGAGTGCAAGAATCGCGATAAAATTTGTATGCACGGAACCTGTCAAATCGCCATTACAAAACGTATTTTTTTTAAATTTACATTTTCTTTTATATTTGGTTCTCATATTTATTTCCTCGACCAAAATCTAAGGTTCATTTGACGCAATCGGAATAAAATATTAAGCAGCAATTGCGGCACAATGTGACTCCACGCTAAGTCTTCCACTAATTTAAATACATATATTGTTTATATATAATTTAGTGGGAGCCCTGGATGACAAAGAAGGCTATTTCTACTTTCCGATGCCGCAGTGCGAATGCGAGGAGGGCTTTTACGGGGCGTGGTGTGATGTAAGAAATTAATTTATTGATTATTTAAAAAAATAAAATTTAATACTAAATTACAGTATCACCGTGTGTCCGTGTGCGATCCGATGCCTGATGAGATGGCGGCTAACATTACTGCGGTACTGTATTTATCAAAGATCAAAGATCATTCATCAGGCGTCGCGGTGCACGGACTATGAGCGCGGCGAATGTTTCGAGGACAATAACGGCGATTCAAAGTGCAGGTAATTGTGTTTTGGCATCGTGCCAAGTTGATTTGGCATTGTGCCAAAATTTCATTTTTAGATGCTCCTCGGGATTCTTTGGCGATCGCTGCGAGACTTATTCGCCGTGTGCTGGGCAGCCCTGTGGAGATGAGGTTCATTAAAATTTTCATGATAATATTAATTAGCGTCCGAGTAATTATAATAATACTCCGACTGTCGCGAAAATATAAATCCAGTACATTTTTCCAGGGCGAATGCCTGCCGATTCCGTTCGAAAAGATCAAGCTCGGCGAAATTTCGTTCCGCTGCATATGCGCCCTGGGAGATCAGCTGGATGGTGAGCGAATTGATCTTTGATTTTTGATCTTTGATGATTTCTACTTCAGCCTCCGGCCAGTGTGTCTATAAAGCGGACGGAGCTTGTGCTGCCAACCCAGCGGGAAATCCGTGCTTCCACGGAAAGTATGGAGACCCATTTTAACTGCTTAGGCTGAGTATCATACGCACTACATTTGGCTGCATAGATTGAGTATCACATGACAGGTGCGTGAATTGCCTGGACGCATCGCATCCGGATTTCGACGATTCCGTGTGCACGGACGACGAAATGAAGCAGGGATTTCGGTTGGTGCATTTTCCGAATTGGCTTTGAGTATCATACGCAAAATAATTTGGCTGCTTATCATACGTTCAATATCTGACTGCTTTGGCTGAGAATCATATGTACTATAATGAGTATCTTAATTCCCATCCAGATGCATCTGCTCGCCCGGCTTTGGAGGGGCGTACTGCGACTCGAAGCTCGGTGCGTTTTCCGAATTGGAGCAGCAATTTGGGCAATGCACTGATTGCTCCAGGTCCATGCTCCGAGGCTTTGTGCGAGAATGATTCCGTCTGCACGATGGTCGGCAAGCATGGATACATGTAAGGCTGAGTATCATTTCGAAATGCAAATTTGCCTGCGTGGCTGAGTATCGTTTACCCAAAAACTTTGGCTGCGGGGCTGAATATCATTATGCCCCAGGTGCGAGTGCCGCCCAGGATCCTCCGGAGAGCTATGCGAAGACCTCGACGACCCGTGCGAATTCGAAGGTCATTCTTTTCCCGCCATTTTAAACATTTGAATTTTGGCATTTTTCCAGATTTCAAAAAGTGAAAATTTCTTCAGGAAACACGCTGTGCGGCGACACGGGCAAGTGCATCGTCAATGAACTCACCGCTGCGGGGTAAGATTGGCTGCGTAGCCTGACTGAGTATCATTTCCCTGCAACATGTTTGGCTGCGTGGCTGAGTATCATTCCAGATTTGAATGCGCGTGCAAGTGGGACTACCAGGGCATTTATTGCGACGATGCGCTGAGCGCACTGGGCGCAGCCTTCAAGATGTTCCAGGTGACCGGCATATTGGGCTGCGTATATTCGGCTGAGTATCATTAACTAATCATTATTCATAATGCTACTAAGTCTACCTGCATTAGATGCGTATGTACTCGGCTGAGAATCATTATGAAATTTAGCTACGTGAGATTGAGTGAGTATCATTACAAAATTTGGCTGCGTATATTCCCCTGAGTATCATTTCAGCGCTACTACATGTATACGTATCCGGCGGTGGCGGTCGTGGCATCGCTTCTCTTTGGCGTCGTGGCGGAGCTTGCGTGCGGCGGCGAGACGGCATCCGTGCGCGAGGCGCGCGAAGAACACGGAAGGTATACTGTAGCTATTTGGCTGCGTGGAGGTTGCCTGAGTATCATTTTGACGACATAGTATAGAAATATTGACTACAAATCGACCTGGCAAATTGGCTGCGTTTATCGGCTGAGTATCATTTCATTACAGTAACGAGAAGGCGGCGAAGGGCGCGCTGCGCCAGACGCTCGTGAAGAAGGGCAGCGCCACGACGGACGCCTCCTCGTCCCGGGCAGCCGGTAAGATTTTGGCTGCGTAGATGCGTTGACTGAGTATCATTTCCTTTAAGTACAATTCCTTGACTGAGTATCACTTACAGGCGTCGTGACCCCTCCTCAAGTTCCTGGCGCTGTGGCGCCTCCTCAAGCTCCGGCGCTCGCTTGAAATATTTTCCCTAATATCACAACTTATTTTCCACCGAGTTGATTAAATTGCTGGAAACGGGAAAATAAACTTGTATTATCCGAGCCGATTTGTTGACGCTTTATAGCTTTTCTGTGGAGCATTTATAAGAAGGAGTGGGGAACAAGATACTTGTCCGTGGCTGTGGCGTTTCATTGATTCGAACCACAGAAGCAGAACATTTCACATTTCCGTTTCCGATTAGCTACGAGTCGGAAACTAGCAAACTGCGCTGTGTGACATGCACTGTTTTAGTGGCTCGAAGACGAGAAACGCCCGAGAATTTCACGGACAGGAATCTTGTTCCCTGTTCTTTACAGATCCTATGATGTCATGCTCGCGACATCGAGACTATTGGGGGTTGACCTTTGGTGATGTTAAGGGATCATCCATCACCAGGGAGAAAGGACGAACAGCTTTCAACAGACTCTCCATTTCGTCGCGAGAGTTCAATGGACCGAAACGTGCCAGCATTGGTTGAGGTTAGGCATCAAACCAGGAATGTGGTTGAGCACGACGAGCTTATTGGCAAGCGACCTCGAGTTGGCAGAATGCTCTTTCCTTTGGGATTCGGACAATATTCATAACATCGAGCACCTAACAGGAAAGAGAAACGCAATGTTGTTGAACACCAAACTGCAGCGCATTCCTACAGTAAAATTCAGTTCCTGGTCTTTGTCGGCGGAATGAACGTTCCAGATAATATCGCCCTACGATCTCTCTCCACTGTTCTCTCGTTGTCTGGCGGCTAGAGAAACCAGAGAACAGTGGAGAGAGATCGCAGGACATGAGCGTATTGTCTGGAACGTTTATTCCTCCAACAATAACTCCGGTTTCAGATCCAACAATCCGTGAAACCACGGTAGATCAAGTGCTCCATTTTCATAAGCAGAGAATGCGCCGTGTTTTGGTGCGCGACAATAACGCACGCTAACTTTCCCTTTCAGACGCGAAACTTTCTAACCCGCTACCGTCCGATTTTTGACACGTAAGCGCGCTTGTTAACAAAGAGGGAGCGGTAAGTAGTATACTGGGCGAATGCTCTTCTACTCTCCTCCCTCCCTCTCCTCCTCCTCCCTCCCTCCCTCCCCTCCTCCCTCTCCTCCTCCT